>JAGKTI010015511.1:0-20456 GCA_018397915.1 Birgus latro | reverse complement strand
TGTTCAGATATTGAAGTTGGAACACCATGATACGAATACTGTAATAATGTAGCTCAAATTGAATCAAATATTCATTGTCCATTTAAGAGCTACGGAATAAGCAGGAAAGTGTGTGGTTTTAGGTGAATGGTGATGAAGCTATCCTATCCATCCCAGTGGTGATTGATGCTGCCACGTCTACTCCAAGTGTGTACTCTTTGTTGTGTTCTAGTCGTGCATGAGGGATGTGGCTGTGAGTCTTCAACTTTAGGTCTTGCCTCTTGAAAGAGGTGCAGGGTGACATAGTTATTTTTTATAGTAAATCTTCATTTTTCTGAGCTAAGACATCCCAGTTTAGCCCTTCCAACGGAATATGGTAATTACGTTAAACCACATAAATAGGGAGATGAAGTGAAAAGTATGCTCACTTGAGAACTTGGGAAATCAAAGATTACAGAAAAATGATTATTTAATCTATTCAAGAATAGAATAAACAGATCTAAAGCATAAACAGACAGGAGAAACTTCCATTCAGTTTCAAGGAGGACACAATGTTGGTATAATTCAGAAGTTTTTTTTTTTTCCCTAGTCAGAGTATGGTCATCTATTATATAGTATTTTGTATTTTTTGTTTGGAAAAGTATGGAGTGAAGTTGTCTGTTCTGCTTAGATCAATAGTGTATTCTTTCCTTAGTTGATAAAGAAATATTTATCATAGGTTGTGATAATTTTTTGACTAGGACATATTGTACATACTGTGCTGTACTACTTTTACATATGTGGAGAGTCAGGAGTCAAGGGGCTCAGATTATTATGCTCCTGTGTGCTCTGAAACTGAATGATTACAGTGTACATTATCGCTCATTTCGATCTGCCTTGTACTCGTATGTGTTATATCTGCGTGACTGGTTTCTTTAATGCACTCTGCATAGTCCGATTATATTATCATTATTAGTAGTATTGTTTGGGAAGTAAGTTTTGCATTCTGTACTGTATAGTACTGTACTTGGTTGTATTTAACTTACATTTGAGGAGGTTATACCAGTACACTGCTATCATTATAGTGTTATGGAAGATGTAGTACTGCAAGTCATTTTGTACTGGTAACCAGTTGTCAGTAAGAAAGCATTAATTGTTTTGATTGCCATCCAGAAGTTATGTAGAGTTTCTTAGTTATTGAATTATGTTTTGTACTAAAGAAGAAAACATGGTTTATGTTTTCATGCTTATTACAGATGCTGTTTACAGACAGGCATATCACAAGAAGATTGTTTTGAGAACACAGGGGCATATTAATCATGTATTGTAAATACCAGCAATATATCAGGTATTGTTATCTGTTGATATGCAGTATTCAGCCATACTGATTGGTATATGTAAGTGGTTGATGATCTTTTGATGTAGGATTATGCTTTTTCTGTCCTGTGAACATGGCTTCTCTGAGGGATGTCGGATAATTTGTAATACTTTTTTGTTTTGTATTTGATTACTGAATACAAAACACAGATAGTATGCAAGAGAAATCAGGCTGAATGTAATTGTTTGGTGGAGTAGGTTGGTAATGGAGATTGTACACTTAAATTACCTGCATGGATTAACAGAATTAAGTCATCTATAGTGCAGTCCCTATAATGTGAGAACATGCAGAATTGTTTCTGGTTTATGCATATCATATAATGTGAGAACATGCCTAATTGTTTCCAGTTTACACATTTCATTTTATGATGTACTGTCCATTTCATACTCAAGTAATTGAATGGCACAGGAGAAAAGGTACCAGCTAGAAAATTTAATATATATATTGTGTACTGGCACTGTTAGTAAAAACTATTATAGTGAATGCAGAAAATGTTGCCCCATGAGGAGCGTAGGTGCCTGGGGCTGTGCAAGTTGTTCCTGACATTTAAGATGAGAGTGACCAGCCTCACTCATCCCTGAGTGACATTATATGAGCATTAATCCTCATCCACCCCTTAAACCTGCACAGGCTCAATCTAATTGGAACACCTTAATTGCCCACTAAACCACCAGGCACCATAAATTGGTTATATGGTTACCACCCCGTGTAGTAAATGATTTCCTGGTGTATAGGACACCATTTGGCCTGTTACTCAGTGTAGAGTCACAATATACATATTCCGAGTACTGTTAAATTACCATTGTTCTCCAGCAGTTGTAGGCAGTCATGTCCACAGGTAGGATTGAAAATTGCATATGACTTCTCAAGTTCTGGTTGTGTAAATAAGCTGGTGGCTCCGGTTCATTTTGTTTGCTCAATAGACATGTAGTTATGATTCCAGATTAGCTTAGGTTTCCAAATGACCACTCAGTCTCTGGTCCTCTTGTTGCCTCCATGTGTACATTTTTTTAATATGTATGATCAGATAATTTTGGCCTAACCTTGCTCAGCTAATACAGTACTTGTTGTTTGTGGCTATATATATATAAATATATTCAGGATTGTCAGTTTAGAGAATGTTATTTAGCCTCAGTTAAGTGTGTCTTACTAGACGTGACTCGTCATTGAAAAATAAGAATTTTGACAGATTCCTTATTCTTGAATATGGCTATGACTAATGGCAACACTGCATTGGCTCAGTAAATGGTGTATTAGAGGATGCATTGGAAACTGGATATACCTTTAACAGTAAAAGAACATGTTTTGTTGAGAATCCTATAGTACTCATGTTCAGATTATGTACTGATTTACCATGGTTGATACTACTGTATCACTTTAGCACTTGTTCTGACAGTTTATGAAAGTAATGTACTTGCATTGATATAAAGAATTAAGTTTTTTAAACTTGAAGCGAGATTCATTTATCATGAAGTGCATTAATACATTCTTTAACCACATTGTGTCAGTGTTCACGGCCTGGCCAACATACACAACTTGTAGCCAATGATCCAGCTGTTAGGTTGATTTTGGCACTAGGTTCTTATTGTTCTTCTTGTCACTTGTAGCCAATGATCCAGCTGTTAGGTTGATTTTGGCACTAGGTTCTTATTGTTCTTCTTGTCGTGAAGTGCTTTTCTGTTCAGCCACTGCTTTGTGATATTTTATATGTGGTATATTGTATATAATATATATACGTGTATATATATTTATATATATATATAAGAACCACATTACTTGAAGGCCAAGATTGTTGGTAGATACGATTGTGTAACAAACAAATCAGCTTCAAGTATGTGCCGAGCAGGCAAAAAGACGAGCAGAAATTATGGACATTCAGAATTATTTTCAAAGCATGCTTAAGCACTGTAGCTGCCATGGTTTAGTGAATGAAAAAATGTTCAATCCAATTCAAAGGCCATTGATTGATGTTGGGAAGAACATCCAGTTGCAGAATGCAACACCCTTCAGCAAAAGCCCACTAAAACAAGGGGAACACCTTAGCCCCTCACCAAAAGAGGAGTGTATGGCATAAAAACTGCATCATCATCAGTATGCATAAACTCTACAAACTCAGTACAGTAATATGATGGCTGATGACACCTTGTGGTGATCTAAGAACAGAAGGCTATATACTGTACCACTAGCTTCATCCAGCAAAACATGGGGACCAGGAAGCTTTGGGGTTTTTGTGTATAATAGATGGACCACAATACAGAGTAAAAGTATTCTGCCTTGATTCATGGAGATGAAGCTGATTAGATCAGAAAACTTGTGTTCTGCTTTGGAGTAAGGATGCATGTGCAGGATAGAATGGTACTGTAGCCAGTTCTTAGATTTTATGGTTTTGTTTAAAACTTTTCTGATTTTATTGGTTGGGTTTCACCAACTTCCAGGAAATATTCAGTTTATGTTCAGATCCATGATAACTGAAAAAATGCACAATGTATAATACTCGAATGTAAATACTTCTGTACAGTACTTGTTGGTTGGTTTGGGTTGAAATTGTAAATTTCAACATAAATGTATTGACTGATTCCTGTGGCCTGATCCATAGCTCAGGCTGTACACATAAATTAAACCTTTAATATTTGTACCTGAAATTAGGATGCATTTTCTTTTCAATGAGCTCTTGTCTTTTGCATAGTGTACATAAATCTTTATCATTGTTATTATAGCTTTGTAAACTATTATAAATAAATAAATTAGTTCTTTTGAGTTTTCTTCACATTCTTGTGTGTTCTGGGGAAATCAGACTGTATATAGCTAGGTACTAGAGGATACCAGAGAGGATAGCCCCAAATGTATCACCTCCATGTTGCCCAGGTCTCTGTCATCAGGTCATCTTCCCACCATCTCATACCTCCTTCATTCAGTTAGCTCTGCACACTGTCACTACATCTTATCCTTCATCACATTTTCCCCTTCACCGCATTCACATGCACTGACCTAGTAAGCCTCTCAACATTTTTTTCCCATGGCCCTTTTAAAGTATCTCGGGGTTCTTCCGACACTTTCCAGCACACCCACAATACCACCAAGTACTCTCAAATTTCCATTTTGTCTGTCTCCAAGTAACCCTGCATTACTCCTCTCAGGTAATTCACTCTCAATACTCATAAGTACAGTATTTACTGTACTTGTTTCTTCAGCAAAGCCAAGCTTCATGTTTGTACATTAGAGTGGGAATTGCAGTACAATACTGTTTTGTAATGAATTCATTTCCATGCATACCCCCTCAATACTTGTTACCTGCAGCCTTCCTTCCTTGCTGTATCCTCTCATTCAGTTCCTTGCTCATCACTCTACCAAGATATTTAAGATGCTCACTTCCTTCACTTCTTGACCATTCAGCCTCACTCTGCTCTTTGATGTCATTCCATTAAAAATGTAACTTTGTTATATATGCCTTCAAATTTTGTTTTGTACACACACTTCCAAACTCATTCACCAATCATTGCAGTTACCACTCACTCCATTTAACATCACCACACATTTTCCACACTGCTCTCCTCCTCATCCCACAATAACAACATTCCAATATCCACTTATTCTAGTCATGGACCCCCCCAGCCTTATATCCACCCACTGTAGTAGGATCAGCTCCTGGTTTGGCCCTCAAGAAGTCACACATCCATCCACCCACTCAAAAAGCACACTTTCCAACCCACCAGAAAAGCACACACCCATACTGAAAGGCCTCAATCACACCCATGTGCTCAATCCACCCAACCACCCTCTTCACCCTCCCCACTGCCCACCAACCTACCCACCAACCCCACTGACCACCAATCTACCCACCCACTCCACCAGCCCACTCTGTCCACCTCATTCAACTCTGCACTGCCCTCTCCTGTCTCCTTGGGGTCCTGTCGCTGCCCCAGCTAATTTTTGCAAGACTCCTTTTCTTCTACTGCTGCCTCTTCTTTCCTATTCTCCTATCCTTTAATTTTATCTTTGGCCTTAAATAGAGTGGACTACATTCACATAAATTCTCATCAATGACCTTGAGTAAGTTGCAACAGGAAGGATTAGGGTGTGCATATGGGCTATTGGTCTGGCCAATTGTAGAGATCATGGTGGTTCGGCACCACCCCAGTGTGTGGATTTCTACAGAGCTAAACTTTTACAGGGGCAAAATTGCTGCTGAGCTGTAGCTTTTGGATCCGAGGGTGCTGTTGCTTAGTGGTAGGACTCTTGCCCAATGGCCGGTGGCCCATCACTGTGCTGGGAGACTTTGCTCTCCCACACAGTGCTCCTATCCCTTCTAGGGCAGGGTAGGGAGTGGATACTTGGAGCTTGATCCGTACTTGGGTCATTGGCTGGGCCTCTGGACTCCATATTTTGCCCAAATAATCCTTTTTTTTTTTTTTTTCCTCAACAGCCATGATGAGCTTTTTCCATCCCAACGAAAATCATGGACATTGGTTCTAGTTTCCCCTCCCCTGGTTCTGCAGATTTTTGACCTCGATTGTTTCCCCCCATTGCTTCCCTGCCTGTTCCATCCTACTCAACAGCACCATCTCCTGCCTCATAGTCCCTTCCATCTACCTACTCAACATCTAGAGTAACTTTTGAACCTTATCTGGCTCTGTCCCCTCCTCCTTCTGTCCTGTTTCTTCGGTTTTCACGTCCCGTCCTCATGCTGCTTCCCAACTCACTACCATTATCCAAACCTCTGCTTTCTCTACCATCTCAGTACCTTTCTTTTCCCACCCACGTCCCTCTACTGTTGCTTTCCAAGATCTTTTTAACCTTCCTACCTGGACTAAATTTTTCAGTGTCCTTGCCTCCACCCCTCCTGCAGATGACGATCTAAAGAGTCATATTCAGCTAATGTCCCATGTGGGCCAAGACGTTTCCTTCCACTCCCGATTTGATGGCTCCCGACTTGTCACCGTCCAAAATGAATGTCAGGCTTCTCGTATGTCTAGTTTAACAGATTCTTTGGGAGTTTCTGTCGCTGCCAAAATGGATGCCCCATTTAATTCTTGTTGTGGCTCTAAATTGGTCCCTCCTGAAATCAAGTTTGGTGACCGTCCTTTCTCTGAGTGTGGTACTGATATCCCAAACATATTGGAGTTCCAAAAGCATTCTATCGTCTCGTGTCCTGTTTCACACTCCCTGTGACTTCATTGCAAACGGTCAGTGAATATAGCCCGTATCGTTTTTGCTAGTCATACTCTCCCCATTCATGTTATCAGTGGAGGTGTCCATCTTTATTTAAGGAAACACATTTCTCCACCACGCCAATGTCGGTCGTGTTCCCATTTTGGTCACCCCCTGAAGTTCTATAAAGTCCGACCTTACCTGCCCTCTTTGTGGTCAGGTTGGTCATGCCAGGGATGCTTGCTCTACTACTTCCCGGTGTTGTCCTAATTGCCGAGAAACGCATTCGGCTTTGTATCAGGGGTGCCCAGCCTTTTGTTTTGAGTCCGAGGTTGCTAAACTGCGAGCTCTGCTGGGCCTTTCCTTGCATGAAGCCCGCCGCGAGGTTCATCATCGTGGTTTTTCCTTATCTGACCCTTATTCCCGGCGCCTACAAATCTCTTCCCAACGTTGATCAGGTATCAGTTGTTTCTCGGTCCTCTGGACTATTGTCCCCTCCCTCTCCTGCTGTCCCCTCCACTTCATCTGCTGCCGCTTTTCTTGCTTCCTCCATATCTCCAACTGTTTCCTGTCCTTCTTCCCTCCCTCTCTCCAATTCTTTTTCCATCCTGGATTCTTCTGTCCCTTCCTCTTTTTCCTTCTCCTGGCCTTCACAATCTCCGTCCTCCACTCTCTCTCAGGTTCCTGTGCTGTCTCCAACCCGTCCCAAGCGCCCCTATAGTGAGATGCATTCTAGTCCTCCTTTGCGACCACCTAAACCTTCTTTGCCTTACCTTCTTGGACACCTCCTCACAAACATTCTTCCCGTACAACATCTGTTGCACTTCCTGTCATCCGAGGTATGGATGACCGCTCTGTTTGCTTTCCGTCCCCGAAGATCCCTATTCTGCAGTTGTGCCCGTTAGACTGTCGTTCCAGAGCGTGGTAAAACAATGGACCTGATCCATGAATAAGTCCACGGTTCTGCCCAGTCGCTGTTGCCTGGCTTATCCAGTCTTGTTCTTGTTCCTGCTCCCATGTTCTCTGTATCTTCGGGTTTCTCCATAGTTGTCTCTGGATGTTCATCCTGTTCCATCTTCCCTAGCCCCTTCTATGTCCTCATTTGTTGCATCATCTGCTGTTTCCTCCTTACCTTCCCCTTACTCAATCCTGTGTGTCTCAGGTTCTTCCCAGGTCCACTTCTACCCTTCCTGGTTCTACACATCAGTCTGCCTCTCAGCCAAAGGCTAAGTGTGGTTCTGGGTCAGTGTCTAGGTCTGTTGGTAAATGTAAGCCTGGGGTTACTCTTCCTGGAGGAGTAGTCCGCCCCTCTTCTAGTCACTCTTTGGTTTTGAAATCCCTCCCCACTTCAGTTTCTGCTTCTCGGTCTTCCGTTTTCCCCATCCACACCATTATCACCAGTCGTTAACTTTTACTTTTATAGGTTCTTTATCTTGGGTGGTTTGTCTTTGTTTTCTTGTTTTCTGCCTTCCACTTTTTCCGGTTGTGTGTTTTCTTGTTTTCTTTTATTATATCCATTTTACAATGGAATTTATGAAGTTCTCGTGTTCAACGTAGTGACGTATGTTCTTTGTTTTCCGTTCACCAACCTGCAGTAGTTTGTTTCCAAAAAACTCGCCTAAATGCGCATCCCCTCCCACTTCCTGGCCATACTTTTATTAGTTCCCTTCATTCTATTTTTGATACTTCTGTTTTAGTTCATCATACGGTACCGTATGATGTCTTGTGTATTTCTACCTTGTTCCGTGGACTCTGGCACGTGTGGTCCTTGGTCGTTGGGTATTGGTGGTCATTTATTTTTTCTCCTTCGGTAGCTATTGATTTTCGTGCCTTCGCGGATTTGCTATCTCTGCTTCCTCTTTTTTTTATTGCGTGCTTTTAACTCTCGCAATTCCTGGTGGGGTGATACAGTGATCAGTCCTCGTGGTCGTTTGCCTGGAGCTCTCATTTCCTCCCTCGTAATACAGGTGACTACACTCACTCTGATGCTCAGACTCATTCCTTATCTTCATTTGATCTGTCGTTATGCTTGAAATGCAGAATACGTGGTAGAATACCGAAGTGCTCCATGGACCTTACCTGGCCAAGACATCAACCCGAGAAGGAGACACCCAAGGGGCAGAAATAGTCAGTGCGGGCTTCGTGCAAGACGGGCGCACCTGTGTCTTTCCCGCACGCCCCTCTTGCGCTCAGGTAACTTGCCACGGAGTTCTCAGTCACGGAGGACTACATCCCCACCAGACCAGCCCTCACCAGGTTCGGGGTTGGGCTATTCCATTAGCCCCGTACAGCCAGCACGAAACGGCCACTAGCCACTCGGCAGCTGAGTCCCTCCCTCAAACCACACCAGGTGATGGCCACAAGCCGCTCTCAATAAAATCTCAAAAAGAAGGGGAACAGGTGATAGCCACAAGCCACACCCCGGAGTAGTGACGGCCACAAGCTGCGCCTCTGTCAGGAGGGACCCCTTACTGGTGACTGCCACAAGACGCGCCCCTGTGGGCCCTACGGGAAGTGGGACACAGGTAACGGCCACAAGCCGCACCTTTACCCCTGTGACGGCCACAAGCTGCACTCAGGGTGTAGTCCTCGCGGGGCACGGCACCACTGAGCAGGTGACAGCCACAAGCCGCACTCTGCCCACCGGTAGCCAGGGGCTTCAGTCCTCAGTGACGGCCACAAGCCGAACGGGGAGGAGACCGCCACAAGCTCCTCCGCCAATCGTGCCCTAGGGGACTCAGCAACGGCCACAAGCCACGCCTGGGAGAGAATGGCTACGTGCCACCCCTCGCCCCCAACCCGTGCCTTCCCCATCTGAGGATTTCACGAGTTTGCTAGAGTCTACCTATAGCGGCTCCGGTATCCTTCCCCCTTTCCCTTACGGGGACACCCTCCAGCTAGAACAGCAGCTGGAGGAGACCTGGCAAGGCCCTCTGGTACCTGGGGTCCTAGCCCTCCGGCTCGCCCCTCGGCAATCCCAATCCCTTCCGGGCTCTTCATTGCTGAGCTGCCATAGTCCATCCCTGACGGAGGCTCAACAGAAAGACCACAGCCCCCGGACCAGCCGAGAAGTCCCTAGGACCCCAGGGCATGACCTCCCAAGCCCCACCCGACGACCTCCTGCCCGACAGAGTGGGTGCAGACAAGCGCGCCTGCTCTCCTCGTTCGGGCCCAGCCCCTAGGCCCGACCCCCCAGGTTCCTCAGGAAGGGCGCCCACATCACGCTGCCCTCAGACAACTCCCAGATGAGACAACCACGGCCCGGCCTCCTGTGACGAGGCCCTGGATGAGCACCAGCAGCCCGGCCTCCTGATGCAGGCCGCCAATCCGGTCCCTCCACTATCGCCGGGCCTCACCCTACAGCAAGTCCCAGTCACGCCTACCAGTCACAGAGTCCTCCAGCCCTGTCTTACTTGTGTATATTATTTTCTTGTTAAGTGTGCCACTGTTGTATTTGACTCAGATTGTAATTTAAGGTAATGTACGTGTAAGGTTTGTTGCCCTGAGTTTTTATGCCCTGTTCCCATTAGTTGCCTTAAGAAACCCAACCCGGTCTAGAAAGAGGACCCCGCTCTAGGCTCCGTGTCTGAGGAACGAGAAGCCGTACCCTTTCACATACAGCATAACACTGGTGGCCAGCAGGGAGCAAGGGAAACTTAAGCAAAATGGCAACAAAACCGCACATCCAGATATCTAAATTCGACCCTGAGCAATTCGACATCCACACTTATTTGGAAGTAGGAAAACCACTGTTGGACATAGCCTTCGGGACAGACAGACAGAAAATAGCAGTAATGCTACCACTTCTGGGCAAAGCAGAAGCCACAATTGCACCTAAGATCGTCCCGAAGCTGACATGGGCGGAATTCACCAAGCTTACGACTCAAGCAGTCACCCCTTCATTAGGGAAAGTCGTGGCACTAGCACAGCTCAACTCCCTCACCTATGACGGAAACCTCGACGACACACTCGTCCAGGCCTGGTGACTCATCACCGCCGCATACCCGGAATGCAGCAAGGAAACCCAGGAACATGTTTTCAGCACAATGGTCAGGATTCTCCCCAGTGCTGTCAGGGAGCACTTCATTATTCATGACCCAACGGGAGACCTGGATAAAGATATCCAGCTTGTACGTCGCCTCCTGGCTGCCTGTACTACCCCACAGCAGATTGGTGTTGTGAGCAAATTCCCCATGCAAAAAGCAGCGCTACCACATACCTCTCGCCCATCTCCATTCCAGCAAAGCCCTCCACCAACACCCTCCATCCCTAAGTCCTACCCCTCACGCAAGTGCCCCGAAACAAGAGACAACAGTTGGATTTCCATTAACCCATGGGAATTCACCACGTGCAGCAACAAATGTCCCGTCCACCACATCAGGGAACAACTCAAAGCTGCTCGACGGAAGTCCACCACCCAGGGGCACTGTGTGGCGACTCATCACCACCCTGGATGACGAGGGTATCGAGGGTGACGCCTCCACAGACAACCACTTAGACCCCGGGAAAACGGATCCCGAGGACGACTACACACTGCCCCCGCACCTCCCCACGGTGGCGGGGGCCACCTCACAGAAATATCGCCTCCCAGTCTACAACAAGATGAGACTGAATGGGGTAAAGGTGAGGCTGCTAGTTGATACGAAAGCAGCTAGATCTTGCCAATATAGTCATTTTTACTCCCGTCACCGTTCGACCTTCGGGCCGCTTTTCCCCACCTCAGCTCACCTTGTGGATGTGGGGGATGGCCCCCTGCCCATACGGGGAGAGACTCGGGCCCTATGTGCAGACACGCACTAAAACGTCTTTGCACTGCACCCCTTCATCATTTTTTACTCCTCTTGCTGTGCGTATGACGGATACCTGGGGCTGGATCTTTTTCAAAAGCTCCGAACAAGCATCAGCTGCAACGGGAGTCGACTTCAGTTCAACAGACCTCCGGACTCCAGTCCCCAGCCCATCTGCACATGCACGCCCCCTCAGCCCCATCCCCATCTCCACCCCTTGTTCTCACCCCCCCCTTCCCCCCCCACCCCTACCTTCCCTGTTACCATCTCCATCCTCACCATTCCTCCTTATCATTAGGACTGGTTGCAACTAAACACGCCGTCAGGAACCCCCATTCTCTTCTCCCCCGCCTTACCCCCCGGAACCCTCTCCTCCTGCCTACTCTCCCCCACTTTCCTCCCCCCCTACCACGACACGGTGCACATCACTAACCTCTCCACCACACCTCTTACCCTACCCAAAGGGTTAGTCGTTGGAGAAATGGAGGAGGCCGAGCCCTGCACACCTCCTCATGCCCCTGCCTCTCTACCTCCCTTACCCCTCCACCTCTCTCCCCACCAAGGAGACAGCTTTCGCCACCTACTCCTGAACTTTCAGGACTTATTTGCGTCAGGACCTACTGATATAGGCCACACCACTGTCCTGGCCCACGAGATCCACACCAATGGACCACCAATTCGCCAACCATCTCTGCAAAAGAATTCCCACCAGCGAGCTAAGGAGGACCGGCAGGTCCAGGAAATGTTAGATGTCAGTGTCATCTCACCCTCCACCAGCCCTTGGTCCTCCCCCGTCGTACTAGTGAAAAAGAAAGACGGGTCAATGAGATTCTGTGTGGACTATCGACGGCTCAACAACGTTACCACCAAGGACGCCATACCCTTGCCCCAAATAAATGACTCCCTCGACTCCTTATGCGGAGCATCATGGTTTTCCACTCTGGACCTCCAATCAGGTTATCGGGAGGTCCTGGTCCACCCTGACGACAGAGGAAAAACTGCCTTCTCCGCCAGTAAGGGAGACATTACGAGTTTAATGTTCTGACCTTCGGACTCTGTAACGCCCCTGCCACCTTCTTGCATCTCATGGAGTCTGTCCTTAGTGGCCTCACGTGGGAGACTTGCCTTGCATACTTGGACAACGTCATCGTCTTCAGTAGGACCTGGGCCGACCACCTCCATCGGCTCAAGCGTCTTCCAGCGAATCAGACAAGCTGGGCTGAAACCTAAACCATTTAGGTGCATCCTGGCAGCACGCTCTGTTGCCTTCCTGGAGCATATCATCTCCCAGGAAGGGATTGCCCCCAATCCCGACAAATTCTGCGCCATTGCTGACCTTCCCCTACCAAAAGACGTGTACGAAGTCCGAGCTTTCCTGGGACTAACCTCCTACTACCGATGATTCGTAAAGGGCTTCGCTGACATCGCTAAGCCCCTCCACGACCTAAATAAAAAAGCCGAACACTTTGTATGGAGGGAGGACAGAGTTACAGCATTCAACACCTTGAAGACCAAACTTATCACCGCCCCCATCGTTGCCTTCCCCGATTACAACCTACCATTTCGCCTATACACGCACGTATCGCTCATAGTGATCGGCGCCGTCCTGGCACAAGTGCAATACGGATGGGAGCACATTATCGCCTGTGCCAGCAGAACTCTCAACCAAGCTGAGAGAAACTACGCTGCCACTAAGAAGGAGTGCCTCGGGATAGTCTGGGCCCTGGAGCACTTCCGGGCCTACCTGACTGGCACTAAGGTCACCATCATCACTGACCATTAATTGCTCCAATGGCTCAGCCAATCAAACATCCAAAATGCACAGCTCATCAGATGAAGAGAGACATTAGAAGATTTCCACTACAAAATCTCTTACCATCCCAGAAAACTCCACAAGAATGCTGATGCTCTGTCCCGGCTTCCGGTACAATCCATCCGCCCAGTCAGAGCTGGTGCAACGATGGCAAAATCGTGATCGACCCGACTGGATACCAGCCCATGTTTTTTCCAGACTCCATCAACACGGCGATCACCTTTTCACACAAACGAGCCACATCATATTTTACCCCGAAACTGCCCTTGACACCCTGACCCACCTCCACTCTAACAACGGTATACACTTTGGCATAAAAAAATTACTACAGGTGTTTCGGGGGCATCTACTGGACCCCAGGCCCCTCCAACTTGGCCCAACAAGTGGCTGAAGCCTGCTGGGCCTATGCCCTTGGAAAAGACATCACACGCACCCCCGGCCCCGCCAGCAAGATCATGGCTCACAAGCCCTGGCAACTCATGGCCATGGATGTAGTAGGCCCATTACCACCGAAAGCCGGCTACCATTACATAATCAAGTTCCTTATTGCCTGTGCAGACAGGGAACACCATGCTGTAGCAGTAGCTGAAGCCCTCGTCTGCCACGTCTTCCCCTACTTTGGTATCCCGCAGGCGCTACATTCTGACAATGCGCCGGAGTTCACTGGAAAAATATGACGAGCTCGCTACCATCTTCGTATACCAAATTTCCCACTCCTCCCCCTACTGGCCCCAGGGAAATGGAATATGTGAGAGGAGCCATCACACCCTCTTAAACCAGGTGTGAACCCGGATAGAAGAAACCAAAGATGAAGACTGGCCCGTCCATGTAAAAATCGTACAGTGGGGACCAAACTCCTGCCCCCGAGACGACGGCGTCTCCCCCCATGAACGTGTTTTTGGAGAAGCCCTGCTTCTCCTCCCTCTCAGACATCATCTCAATCCCCCATCCACGTCCCAAGCGTCCGATCCCCTTCACCACCTAAAAAGCAGGTTACACCACCTGCAGAAAGAGCAAAACCCGAAGCCAGACACCACTCCCACCAACTCCCACCAACCCCTACAGGCCAGGAGACACAGTGATGGTAGCCCAACTGCTAACCCCACACAAACTGGCCCCTCGCTTCACAGGCCCCTACACTGTTATCCACGTCCCCAATCCATACCAAGTCACCATTAATTATTATGACACCCCCCACACCTGCCGCAATAGACATGTGAGGCCATACACGGCAAGCACACCCCCACATGCTCCACCACCTAAATCCCCCGGCTACGCCACCACATCCTCCCCCTCAACCCTCACTTCTCTCTCCAACTTCTACTCCCTATACCTCACCCCCTTATCCTCCTCTACCACGTTTCCCGTCCCCTCCTCACCCGCCACCTCATCACGCCCCTCCTCCTTCCCTGCACCTGCCTCCCTCGCCTCCGACGCCACATACCTCACCTGCCCATCTGCGCTACCCCTCCTATGCCGCATAGCGTGACGCATTGCTCAACTCTTAATCCACCACCCCTCCTCACACCACTGTGTCCTAAGCAACTCACACCACCCCCTCTCCACCGCATTCCACCGGCACCGCCTCCACCCACCCCCGCCACCCCACCACCCACTCCATCCACACCACCAACCATCACCCGCCGTTTTACATCATGCACCCCTCCCCACCCACGCCCATATTCACCACCTCCATAACCCGATCGGGGCGAATCTCGCGCCCACCCCAGCGATACACCGCCACCCCCTTCCACTCACCACCCACAACCTCGACACCGCCAAACACCAACCGGGGGACATACCACATTCACCAAGCCATGTGGAAAGCACTGCCACCCGCACTCCCAAGGGACATCCTTTGCTTCTCTCCCTACCACTGGCACAAAACGCCGGCCATCTCGTCGGCGGCTAGCATTCAGCCACGGCCCACCTTCACCACTGTATTGCAGAAAATACAATATGTATTGAGAAAATAACAACGTTGATTTAATTTTTAATTTTCTATAACTGTCTGCCATCAATATATGATGAGAAACAAATATAATTTTAAAACAGAATAAGCCACCAGCCTTGTGATGGGTAAACTGGACTGTCTAAGAAGACTTAGAATTAATATTACATTTTCTTGGGATCAGCCTACGGGTTATGCTCGTGACAATAGGGGTAGAATAAGGGTAGCGAGTGGCCTGAGCAGCCGTAGGCCTGTAACAGAATGGGGATAAGTGTGGACTTTGATACTGCCTGTATCATGAGAATCTCGGTCCACTGGATTTCGATGGAAGATGAGTAGTCTCCTCTTCACTAGTTCTCTCCTCTGTGTGAATTACCTCAGTACACTCTCAACAAAAAAAATATTATACCATTATTACCAACAAGCCATGTACAGTCTTCATGAGCAGGAGAAGGAAGAAGACCAGTATGAAAGTGGGATTACAAGGATTTTTATTACATGCTCCAAAAACTCAAAACGCAAGAATGGAAAAGGATTTTGATAGTGACTGGTTCACACTTGGTTGGACAAAACATTATATGACACCACTTTGTTAGGAACGAGTCTGATCAGGTATAAACATTCTAAATATACCAGAAAATCATTTCAGTTACAGTCAACACACCACCCTCTGGGCGTACTCTTGATAAACCATGTTATAAACCTCTAATACCATCCTTCATTGACATAAAGGTTCCCTTCCAAGATATAACGGGGCATGGATATGACCACGGGGTGACAAATAAACACTATTTTAAATTTCGGCCCCCTGCTTAAACAGATATATAAGAATAGTCATTCTATTTAAAAAAAAAAAAAATCTGATATGAAAGTTGACTATAGGCTGATGCCAGTAAAAAGGTTACTCAGATCACAGTTAATACTCTAAAATAGAGATCAAGCATTACACAATCAACAAAAGAAAAAACATACTTCCAGTAATCTGTTATTCACTTCACAGATTTACCATATATGATTGAGATATACCTTATATATATATATATATATATAAGTGAGAGAAATATACCTTAAATATATAACTGAGAGATATATATCTTCCCTTTTCCTCACATTTCAAAATAATGACGAAACTGGAAGAATAGTAGTGCCAAAATCTTTACCAGAACATTCTCTAAATTTGAAAGTTTCTCACTCAACGGTCCGAACGGTTAACACCCGTGTGTAATCTCGCTTAGTTATTTCTGTTTCATGTAGGTTGGGACCCAAAACAATTCACAGAGTTGGTTTGATAATCAAAGCTTCACTTAACTTCTCAAAACTAAGTATGAGTCGGCGTCTGGGAGTTATACGGAGAGCACGTTGCCCACCATAGATAGTGATAGACCCAGCACTTCGCCATGGCTAATCAGAGTTGCCATCTCAAATTCACGAAATAGAGCTAGATTGTTACTAAAAACGCGCTAAAGAGCGCTAAATATTCTGAAAAAGGCACCAAAAAAAGCGCCAACTAATGTTTCTACACACGATACGTTGATTCTGACCTACACACATATTTCAAGTACACTTTTACACTCACCAGCTATGACTATGGTACTTGGGTTACTGTAGATCTGCTAGATCCCACTCTATGATCTCTCCTTGATCTTCCTCGGTGAATGTCTCTGCTCCCTGGTCTGACTGAGATGATGTTGATGGTTGGGATGAGGTCTGATATGCTTCCACTGACCCAATTTTTCTCAAGACACTCTCAGGTAGTTTAAAATCATGACAGGATTTGCCATGCCTTCTCAGTCCATACTTGATTGTCAAAACAGCGTTTAAGCTCTTGATGGCTAATCGGTTACGCATATTCGACTTGACAATACCCATCTGACTAAAAACCCGTTCCACATCTGCATTAGAATGGGGTAAACTGAGTATTGTTAAGGCCAGGCCAGACAGTTCTTTGAAAGGATTTTCTCCAGTCGCATCCCTATATGACGCTATTTCTGCCCACAGTCCAATAGTGTCAGATGTCTGTGTCCACTGGAGAGTATGAAGTTTTCTCCACTGGAAATCGATGTGCGTGAGTATTTCTGCATCATCAACAAACAATTTTGCAAGGTCCAATATATCATTTTTCACTGGCTTTAGGCATTCACTCCCACTGAAGGATGACATTGACTGGAGTACTTTAAAGTTCTCAGGCAAGCGTTGACGAAGTTGTGTGACAAGCTCTATTACAAATTCTATGCATCTTCGTCGAATATCACTCGCGATCTCATCAGGAAACTTGCATTCAGACATGTTTTTTTCAAGCTCATAGCCAAGATACGGCTTGGGATCCAAGTGTTCCTGAAGGGAATCACTTTCCTTTAACTTTTTACCTGGTATGACAATTTTAGCACTAAGGGAGTCAATAAGATGCACTAGATCACTGAGCAACTTTGTTGGGTCTTGGACATCAGCTTCGAATTTCTTATTCACACTTTGAACTTCACTAAGAATTTGTTTCAAAAATATGAGAAACACATAATTTCTCATGTCACTAAACATTGAGAACAAAAGATCTGCAGTGTAGCATCGCTCATTTTTTCTTGCAAAGTCAAAATGGGTTTTGAGCTCAGTCCACTGCTGCACTATTCTTAGAATTGCAGATTCAATGGACATCCATCGGGTCTGGCTCATCTCTATTAGTTTCAAGGGAGGCTTTCCTTCGTTTATTAGTCCATACAGTTGCTTGTATGAGTGTGAAAACCAGTTATATGTGTCTCGGATCAAGAAGTCCAAATGCCTAGGTAGACATTCGGTAGCAGCATGAGAAACAGCGAGCTGAAGTGAGTGACACACACATTTGACTAACATTAGATGAGGAATTTCAGATTTTAGCCTTGCATAAACTCCACTATTGACACCAATCATAACTGAAGCATTATCAGTGCCAAGGGCAATAAGATTCTGCAACTCAAGTCCATTACAATTCAAAGAATCCTTCAGTGCATGACAGATTGCATCAGCATTACATTCTCTCAACTCAACTAGGTCCAAGAATGTAACCACAACAAGTTTTTTTTCCCTCCGAGTAATAACGAATAGCTATACCCAGAAGCTTGGTTACAGATATGTCATTGCTCTCGTCTATCAGTAAACTAAATTTACTGTTTCCAATGTCATTTTTCAAATCACGTGCAAAATATGGAGCAAGTATATTACACACAACAGCACTACACTTTGATCTTTTCAGTTTTAGGTCTTTACATCCTTTACTGTCCGAGAAATGATGTTTGCAGAGCGCACTTAAATGATCCACTACTCTCAAGGAGCAATGTTCAGCTATGAACAAAACAAGCCTGCTTCAGTTTCATGTACACTTTCACTTGGTTTCACAAACTGAAGTTTGGGTTGTCTTTGTGACGAAAATGGTTCCTCAGCCTTCTTGTGTTTCAATGTCTTTTTGTGCCTTTCTAAATCACTCAACTTTGCAGCTATCGTGCATCTGCAGTACTTGCAGAAACATTTCGTGTCATCTCCGTCTACTTTTAATAGCCAGTCTTTAAACCTGGAGTCAGTTAGCCACTGAACTCTGAAGTGTTGTGAGTATTTTTTAATTTTGCTACTCATGATGTAGGCAGTCAGAAATAATAGGCTAATCGAGGAAGACAAAAGTGGCAACAACTTATCTCACCGAGGTTTAACTCTCTACTGACCAGTCCACGACGAGGCAGGAACATTGTATGGGGAAGTGAGGGAACTCACTCGTCGTGGACACGTCCAACTTTGCTCCACATGTACAATACATGAGTCCACACAGTAAATAGTACAAACTGCGTGATTTATCACTTTGTAAAAAAAATTAAACTACTTTTTCTGATACCTTAAAGTGTTCCAGGAAAACTAAGTATTGTATATTTGAAATGTAGGGAAAATCGCAAAATCTGGAGGTAAATTGGGTAAAAACGCGCCAAATAGCGCCATGGCGCTATTTTCAAAATTATCGCGCTATCATCAAAAAGCGCTAAAACTAGCGCGTTTCACGCTAAAATGGCAACCCTGGCCCGCCTAACCTCCAACACAGAAATCCTGTTGTCCTCCGACCCAGCATTAATTAGCGACACAGCTAAACTCCTAGGCCACTCTCCATCTCCAAACTCTTCAGCAAACTCGCAGGACACTCCCCATCTCCAAACTCAAAATCACGAAGGGGAAGAAATATGGCCATCTCTCGAAAACAGGTCCGCCTGGCACCACGGCTCAGTTCTGACTCTTGTCCCCGACGATTCCTAACTCTTTCAAACACAGCAGTGC
The DNA here is from genome assembly GCA_018397915.1 of Birgus latro. Classification (NCBI taxonomy): domain Eukaryota; kingdom Metazoa; phylum Arthropoda; class Malacostraca; order Decapoda; family Coenobitidae; genus Birgus; species Birgus latro. The sequence goes on along the minus strand of JAGKTI010015511.1, from coordinate 1,137 downwards.
TCGGCGCGGCTTTCAAATTATTTTCCTAACCTTATTAACAATACGTTACTTACCAACTAAATACATCATTTCTAAACTAACTCTGTTCGCTAGTATCACAGTTGACGTAAAAATCTATGTTACACTATTTCAAATGTACGATACTATATACACAGGTGACTACTTAATGCGGATGAACATGGCGTAATGCGGCCTCTTTGTCTCTCAGAAAGCTGTTACTTTCAATAAAAATGATTATTTGAGTAAGGGAACATTACAATAATTTTCCTTCATTACACCACCACACCATCTCTGGCTATGAAGATCCGCCGCATCATCTGGGCCCCCACCACAGGGAAGAAGAAACGCATTCGAGGGACCCTGCACCTATTATGCCTCCTCCGGGAGTCACCCCAACCCTCAACACTATTCATTACCTTCGCCAGCAGCCACCAACCGGACACCATCACCACCCACTGGACCTCCCTCCTACAACATCTCACACCACAACAGACCACCATCACCCATACCTACCACCTCCAGGCACGGGGACGTGACTTTTTTGCCACCGACGGTGGTGAAATGCAGAATACGTGGTAGAATACTGAAGTGCCCCATGGACCTTACCTTGCTGAGACACCCTCCCCTGGAGGACATACCCAAGGGGTAGAAATAGTCAGCGTGGGCTCCGTGCAAGACGAGCGCACCTGTGTCTTTCCCGCATGCCCCTCTCGCGCTCAGGTAACTAGCCACAGAGTTCTGAGCCACGACGGACTACATCCCTGCCAGACCAGGGGTGGGGCTATTCCATTAACTCTATACAACCAGCAGGAAATGGCCACTAGCCGCTCAGCAGCTGAGTCCCTCCCTCAAACCACACTGGGTGACGCCACCAGCTGCACACAGGGAGGAGACGACCACAAGCCATTCCTCGATATAACCCTAGAAAAAGGGGAACAGGTGATGGCCACAAGCTGCACCTAGGAGACGGTCACAAGCTGCTCTCAGTAAAACCCCCCAAAGAAGGGGAACAGGTGACTGCCACAAGCCGCACCCTCGGAGTAGCAACGGCCACAAGTCACGCCTCTGTCAGGAGGGACCACTCACTGGTGACGGCCACAAGCAGCACCTGCAGGAGAGCGACGGCCACAAGCAGCA
>JAGKTI010015510.1:0-10971 GCA_018397915.1 Birgus latro | reverse complement strand
CCTAGCAAATCTCACACGGAATATTTTCATCCATTACTGTTCCCATTTCGCGCTTCACTATGGCTATCAGGCTTGTATTTCTCAGTGACTGGCGATTTCGTAACACCTAAGTTAGCCTACCAGCACTCCTCAAATATTTATTTTGCACATGACACCTTAATAATCCTCTTCTATGTTACTGGTGCAAACTAGGCTATGGCGATATTAAACCGATCTGCACAGTATGCATGAGAAAGTAAAGGACAATGGAAAATAGCTGAGGAAGAGGTGTTACGAAATCTACAACTAGAAAGAGCTACGACCCTTATCAGTAAAATATCGATATGTAAGGTATGCATACCGGTATGTTGAGGTAAGGTGGGTATAAGATCAAGTGTTGCTAGCCAATGCATACAACACAAATTATGCAGGATGTTTATCTTACGCGTTATCACATCTTATCTCACTATAAGATAACCTCGCAACTGAGAACAATGAAGAAAAGTGCAAAAATTACGCAGCACCTGTTTAATCTTTAAGCGTTATCAAACCTTACTATTAGATAACCTAGCTACTGAGAACGATGAGGTACTGCACAAATTGCGCAGCGTCTGTTTAATGTTGAGCGTTATCGAATCTTACTTCTCTATCAGATAACACAGCTACTAAGAACGATGAAGAATAATGCACAAATTAGAGTTACGCTAATCTGTTTATCTGGTGTGTTTCTTACCTCACTCACAGATAACCTTGCTACTACGAACGATGAAGAAGAGTACACAAATTACGCAGCACGTTTAATCTTGAGCGTTACGGTACCAAATCTTACCTCACAGTCAGATAACACAGCTACCGTGAACAATGAAGTGTGAGAAATGGTTCCTTCGATTGTGGCAAACTGCTGCAATTCCTCAGCTAAGAGATTTTTAACCTCTCAAATCTAGTGACGCATTTCTTTTACTTTATTTTTGCCACGTACAATCTCTCTTTCTTTTGAGACTATTTACAGTGTTAGGTTAGGTGGTTTTCATCAACTTCTCAATCTGGTTTCTCTCCATAAAGTTGGTTGATTTGATTAATTTATTACGCCCAACTCCATAAGGTGAATAAAATCATAAAAAAATAAAATTAAAAGCGTCTTCGGCCTGAAGGAATTACCGGTAAAGAAATGGGAGCCACTTCTTAAACGCACAATTTGCAGCTTAATCTTAACATACTTTCCTGTTAAACTTCTGCTTCCTTACTAATAACTCACTACGGTATGACTTTTTTTTTCCCCCTACTCAGACGACCATCTGCAGATCCTTCGTAATGCAAGGAGTGAGACAACCTCCACAGTCCATGTCCAAACAATCTCTATTTTCATTATAATCCCACTAACACCTGACAATTTAATTCAGATTGCTCTGCTCATTATTTTTTTTTTTTTTTTTACTGGGTAGCAAATCTTATCTTGAGGTAAATATCCAACAGAATACCTGGCACAGCTCGTACTCCCCAGTCTCAATAATTTACAGTAAATTTTATCCTTTACGACTACGATCGCACACTAAAGAGATTGTCAATTTTTCTATACGTTATTAATATCCTCAATACAAAAACCACGTCACCAATAAAAGGAATGCCTATCTTCTAAGCATCAACATATCTAAGTTGCACAGCACTTAACACTTTTTCCACATTACCTTATGAATATAAAATGACGACACACTCTGAGCTTAGTTTTAACCAAGCATCAAACTATCTTCACTGCATATAACAGTTTTTCCACATCAAATGCCTCCGGTAAACAAAAATTATTACTGTGTCGCTAATAACAGAAATGCATATTATCCAAGCATCAAAATACCACCAAACACATAACTCCATTACCTATCAACGGGGCGTGTGAATATTCCAATAACTGAACATACCAAATTTAAAGGTCGCTCCCCCAGTCCACGCGGGCTGGTTGTACCTGCGACCCCACCACACACACACACACACACACACACACCTGACTTAATAATACACACAAAAACATTTCCCGTGAGCACATGGTTTTCCCTCCCTCTCCTTTGTTGCAATGTCCTCGTTTTCCCGGTATATCGCATTCTCCTACACAGTCCTGAATTAACGGCTATGGCTAAATAAATAAATCGGTGCGGTGCCTACCTTAGCATGGAAGGAGGTTACGATAACGTTTCACTGGAGGTTTACGATAGCGGAAGATGTAGCTCTTTGCCAAATCCACTCTGGAGCCGACTCTCCCAAATCTCTCTCCATTTCTTCCAATAGCGGGGTTCAGGGTCGCTCATGTGAGGCCCCGACCGTGCAGGCAATCCTCAGTGTAGTCTAAAGTATCCTTTCACTGGTGCACACAACAAACTTCCAACTATGAGGGGGCCGATAAAGCCGTTCTATTCAATTTACAAGTCGGAACTCGGGAACATGGGCCCTTTCTTTAGCCGCACGCTCTTCCTCCGATCGAATATTTTTACTTCTCTTGATCCACTCGGACAATCACTAACACTGCTGCTCCTCTGTGACTTAATTATGCGACCTAAATGAATTTTCCTTTGACATAACCAACTCCAGGGTGCAAAAAAGGGAAATTTTTTTAGGTGACTGTGCAAAATGATGACACTACGACGGCCATTTTACAAGCACTGGAACTGAAAGTCGCGAGAAACACCGTCCCAGATCTGAGGCGAGTTTCCAACAACTTCTAGAATTTTTTTTTTGCGCCTTTATTTTTCAATACGACTACGACAAAGCATTAGATTCTTCTGCTACATAACTCTAACAGGTAATATGATAGTGCTGTAAGGGCACTCGTTGACAGAGAAAAGAAGAATTAGCACAATGAGTAAATATCTGGTCGCGTCATCAATGTCTCGGTGGGGAGACGAGGGAGGGAGGAAGAGGGAGATTGGAGGGAAAGGGGGGAGGAAGAGCAGTGGAGGGGGGAATGGACGGTAGAAGGAGAGGGAGGAGGCGCGGAACCTGAAGGGATATGGAGGGATCAACGAGGGGGGGAGGGGTGGAATGAAGGAGAGAAGTAGAGGATGAAAGGAGAGAGGAAGATTAGCGAAAAGCAGGCGGGAGGGAGCTGGGCGAGGAGTGGCGGGAGTAATAGCAAGAGAATATGAGCGGGAATATTATCCGTTCTCAAAATTAGACGCCGGAAGTGAAATAAAGGAAAATTTGCTTAGAGCATAGTTGTATAAAGTATTGATTTTATTAGTCTGGCAATATGGACGACATTCTCTTACACTGCAGACTTTTGCGAGATGAAATTTGGCTTATGAGTGTGGCCGAATTTCATAAACAACGTTTTATAGACATTTATTACGACGGATAATTTCTGAAATATTTAGATAATTCACAGTAGGCCTCAAGGAACCCAGTGATAAAAAACGTTTTCATTCTAGTAGGCTATAATCAGAAAGCGAGTACAACAATATAAGAAAACTTTACGCTTACTTAATTAAAAGAACTGACATCGTGCATGACACCTAACTCAGAAATGTAATTACAAAATAGTAACCTGACGAGGAGTCCTGTGGCAGTCCGGCGGCATTTGGCAACCGGCCGTTTGGGAGAGGGAGGGGAGAGAGGGATACTGGTAGGGCGGGTATATTTACTCACGCACTTGTTCAACAGTTTCACTTTTGTTAAAATGCAGAGTTCCACATACTTATTACATTATTTAAATGGGTAAATAAATATTTATGTGTGTGTTTCTGTATGTTTGTTCTGTGTGTCTGTACTCTTATGTGTGTGTGTATTGAGACAAAAGGAATGCCCAATTAACTATTCACCAAGGATTCTTGTACTTCCACGACTTCGATTTCTCAAAAGACGCTACCAACACATGCATTTTAGGTAACTACACCCCATACACATGTCTTACATATAGATTATAGTGTTGGTTCGTTTGGCTTGGCGGAGATTTTCGTTCAATTAACATTTTTTTCCCCGTACCTCAGTGGCAGAATGACAATGCTACAGCTCTACATCTCTTCTTACCAATTCCTCGTAATTAGCACTATACGTACTCTAACGTTAATCTCTCGTTACAGCTTGTCATTTAAATTNACTGTTGCATTCGCCTCCCCACTTCCACCAAACCGCTAATTTACTTAGAATGGTACTATTGTCTAATGTAAAAAGTGCCTAAGTATTAAGATACATTTTATTTGCACTTACCCAGCCAAAAGCGTTTATTATAAAAAATAAAAAAAACTATAGGAAGAAACAACAACTCTTTACCTTTTACAACAATAAATATTTCAATTCAAATTCAACTTCCTCAAATTCATTGTCCCTTTGGGTGATGCACAGATACATACTCGTTTCATGTGTGTTTGTATAGTACAATGACAATACAAAACAGCATTTATGAGAACGTGAATATAAGATACAATTGTTTTTTGTAAATATGATACTTCAGGAATGAAACTGAAACCAACCAAACACGCGGCAGGAGTGCACAGGGGCCACATTCACAAAAGTGGATCATCAGCTGGAAAAAAAAAAAAGTTTTTTTTTTTATAGTTAAACCAATCCTTGAGAATCTGACTGTTTTTACCCATCATCACTAAAAGGAAGGATCTTTGCCAGGTTAAACCACTGAGTTCTCTCGGTGGTCTTTTTTCTACAGCAGCAACTCCACTTCCATTTGTAAAATAAAAATGTAGAGCGAGGAATGCATAGCATATTGGTGATTCTTCGAGAAATGATGATATAAAAGAACGCAATCCTTCGACACCTTCACGTTAGTAGTAAGCATTAATTACGAGCGAGGGCAAAGCCCTCGCTATTTTCTCAAGTAGTGGCATCTCATGTACAAGCGGCCTAACCCGGCCCGGCCCGACAGTAACGCTTTTGAGAAACTTATATATCTCAGCAACCACAGGGCCAATCACTTTGTGGTTTGCACCATATGATAGCCCAGTTCTTTAACCAGCCCTGTACCTGCAACGTACAATGCATGTCGCAACTTTTTTTCATGCAGAGACAATGACGTGCATCATACGTTCTGCAATTGAAAGGCCCGTCGTTTGCACATTTTTCAAATTTTGTGGGAGATTTTTAGTAGGCATATGTGGGAGACCTTCCTCTACCCCCAGCCAGGTGGCGACATTGCCTAATCCTGTGCAACCCCCCCCCCCTCGGTGGTTGCGCCATTTTCTCACAACTCACCTGTTAGCAGTGACCTAGCCAGTAAAGACACGTAGCACCATGGTCTCTCCAACGATGATATTCAAGGCGAAAGTGATTCCTGATGTGGAGGACAAAGATTACGTAGCACCAGAATTAGTAGTGAACAGAAGTAACGAGGAGGTAACATCACCAAGGTAGTTGCAGTATGTTGATGTGTTAGGTGAGTGAACAATTCTTATATCACCTACATTATTGTGTGAAAACCAATATACTCTTGTACTACATATAAATTCATACCAAATAAATAAATATCTACTAGGCTGAGTGGTTTTGGTTGTTTCCCTCGCATAGGGAGCGTCTTTTATGGAGCGCAGTTTCATAGAAAGTGGTAGCCAGGTGAGGGGCCTCTCACCTGTTTAGGGCATTTTTAACTTCAGGTAGTGCTGTCCCTCTGAATTTTTGATGTTTCTCACCAAAAGCAGAGGTCTGAGCCAAAAAAAAAAAGACGATGAAAATTGGTCGGGTTCTGGGGGTGAGTTGGGTAAGAAAGTGGTCGGTACGGGGCGGGTTAAGATTTGTTTTTGACAGGTTTCATCACACCCAGGCGGTGTACGTGGCACGTGACGCGCAAAATGCAGCATGTCGAAAATCTTCAAAAGAGGACTACAGGTCACACAGTTTGTCGTAAAGGCATGAAACTCGGTAGGTTGATAGCCATCAATATACTCTGGGCATCCTTGGGGTGTAAGGCGACATTTCAGTGCTTTCAGATTTAAATGGCCTCAGTGGCGGCAAAAAGGGGGGGCATGGGGGGCAAATGCCCCTCCAGTCAGAATCTTTGCCCCCCCAGTGGCCCTCCCAGTCAGATCCAGAATAACTAAAAACTAAATAAATAAAATAAAAGCAATACAAGAAGGAAAATGACCAGGAAAGACCACTAATATGATCTGTCCCTACAATCACGCTACTGATGAATCACCCAGCTCCCTCATCACTATCACTATGCTATGGAAAAATGAACACATACTTTAATATGTTGCGTATATTTGTTTTCAGAATTAAGACACTCTATTAAATATAAACTGAACTGAAATGAGAGCTCCTCCAAATTTCAAGGTAAAAGTATTCATCAAAATTCACTGTTAAACATTTTTGGGAATCTTTGAATCAGTATTGTTTTTTTTTTACGTGTCCGACTCTGGGCAAAGGCTTCAGGGCCTATTCCCAGGTTCCAGTGGTCCTCCTTGGGGCCAAGTAGTCCTCCTACATCTCCACATTGAATACATGCTAGGGCTGTCTCATACAGGACTGGTGTACTGGTATTAGCATGGGTACTTTTATGACTTGTCGGGGGGTCACCTAGTAGATCAGAAAAGTCTGCTTTTTAAGAAATTCAATTCCTTAAATTCCCTGCCCTAGCCGGGATTCGAACCTGGGTCCATTGGGACTGCAGGCCGCCTCTCTACCGATTCTGCCACCGCCTCCCCCCTGAAACTCGATTTTTTTTTTATCATTCAAAATGCTTAATGCTCAGAGCTTTCAGGGGCTTCGCCCCCTGGGCCCCCACTGGGCCTTTGCCCTTGGCCCCCACCATGGGTCCTGAAGTGGGTCCCTGGACCCCACCCAATTTTGCTTGTGCTTGGCGCTCTGTGCGAATACATATTTGCCCCCCCCCCCAACATTTTCCCTTGCCCTCCATTTGCCCCCCCTTTGAAAATCCTGGTGCCGCCACTGGGCCTCGCATGTCCCGTCCCTTCCTGCGCTCATCCTCGTTCTCAAGGATAACCATCATTTCGTCCAGGAACTTCCAATGGTACAGCCTCTTCATCGCCACGATCACTCCTTGGTCCATCGGTTGGATGAGAGCAGTCATATTAGGTGGCAAAAACATGCACCTAATGTGGCCATTCTCAGCCACCAACTCCTTGTGGGACGAATGCACAGGTGCATTGTCCAGAAGAAGTAGGGCCTTTGCCTTGTCGTGTAGGATTCCTAGTGTGGTTGTCTGGTAATGGATGACCTCCTTGACGAAGTGCTAGTGAAACCAGTCTTTGAAGATCTTGGCTGTGAACCAAGCCTTCACAGAATGGTACCACACGACAGGAAGGGCATCCATTACCCCACGAAGACACCGAGGCTTCTCTGCATGGCCAACAATAACGTGCTTGAACCAGTGCATACTGTCAGCATTGGCACAACACAAAGCAGATATCTGTTGCTTGCAAAGCTTGCGGCCAGGTACGTGCTTCTCCGTCTCCTCTGCTAGAGTGTTCGTTGACAGTGAGCGATAGAACAGACCAGTTTCATCAGCGCTGTAGACTTGACTGAGAGTGAGGCCCTCCCTGTCGATCAAGCCCTTCACCTTCCGTTGACTCCTCTACTCCCTCCTCGTTGGCGTCCAGAGCTTCGCCATGGGCCTTACAGTTGATAAGGCCATGCCGTAACTTGAAAGGAGGAGCCAACCCTCGGATGCCTTCAAGTCTGGGGTGTCGTGTGACCTTGTGAACTTCTCGGTGGCAGCCTTCAACTCCTTACCACACACCAGCACACGAGCAGCACGTTGTTGTCGGTACCAAATCAGCATGGAGCTGTTGATTTCTGCAAACCAGGGAGTGTACATAACCTTCCTCTTCACGTTGTTTGGTCTTCGATGCGAAGTCAGCCGTGTACTGGGTGAGTCTGTCCCGGGAGATCTTGATATCAAACAAAGTAGAGCGGGCCAGGTTGAATTCACGGAGGATGTGCGACGTCGACCATCCCGCGTCCACCTTCTCCAATATCTCCCTCTTCTTCTCCAGAGTCAGAACCACTCGTTTCCTCTTCTCGGGCGGCGGGGCCATCATCACACACACGAGTAAGAGCCAGGAGAGGAACAACAGGGCCTGCAGGAGGTAGGGCACCACCACAAAAGCGAGCACATGGGTGGCCATGGTGAGGAGCGTGCACTCACACCGATGGATAGGCGGGTAAGGGGAGGAAGCAGTGTTGCCCTGTTGGACGTCGAAGGAACTATGCAGCAAAACACAGCTGGTTGGCGCCGCGCACCAAGTTCAAAAATTAAGGTTGAAAAAAATCGGATTTTTTTTTTTGCCTTTTTACGTTTGTTGTTGTTGTTGTTGTTGTTGTTGTTGTTGCCATTTTGGGGTTCCGAAGGCCCGGGCCCAAAATGTCCAGACACCGGGGTGTCCAGTTTACTGGGAATCCAGATAGTAAAGAGATTACTGTACAATGTACCCTCGATAACTGGAGAACATTTATTTTCCCGTACACACCTTTAGAGTCATTATGGTCAAACACAAAAAGAAAAACATTAGCTTTATAGACATTTAAAAAATCCCCAATTTATCCATGTCACATTATTACAAAAAAATATTCCGAATCTGCATCTGGATCCGTATTCGCCTCAAAGTCTAATGAACTATTCCTTAGCCAATTAGCAACCCCTCCAGAAAATTTTGACGAAATTTGACTAAGTTTCTGATATACTTTGTGGATGGAAAACAGACAGACACAGATGATCACATAACCTCCGACCAACTTCGTTGGCAGAGGTAATTAGAACAAACAAATGAGTATCACTGAGCCACAAGCAGGAATAAATCGGTACGGAAGTAGTGCTAAGGAGATTCCAAAGCTGACGCGGTTCGGTAGGGCGCAATATCTCACTCTGTTTCCTGGCTCACATGATTTTCTGTTCGCTCTCTGCTAACCCAGTAAGGAACCTAACCAGATTACTGGATAAACGTATTCATAACAGTAAACTTTTATCACGGGTAGTTTAGGTTTTGTCTTTTTTGAACGATAATATTCGCTCTTATTTTATAATGTTTGGTAGCTGTATTAGTAAAGGTATACACATATACAGGCAGTCTTATGCACAGTTCAAGCTTAGAAGTCTTTATTTGGCCGTTGAACCAGACAAATGAATGTTCCTTGTTAAGTATCGAATGAAAATATTCTGCTCTCTGTCCGGCCTCCACTTCCCCCAACACACACTTGACCCCTCTTAAACTTCTTAATATTAACACTTGGAAGTTCTTGCCGCAACTGTCTTGAGCTGACTAAAGGCTGGAGGTAAGCTGAGTGTGGTAGGCCAGTGGGTTGTATCTTTGTGTTCCTTCGAGATTTCGTAACATTTCCTCCTGAACGGTTTATTTTTCCTAATACATCTTAATATCTTCTTGCATGTTACTAAAAAATGCATTTACAATAAGATGACAGAAAAGTGGACATTAAAACTAGTAGTATGCGAAACTCATGGGTAAGTATGAAGCATTGTGAAGCCTCCTCCGTCAGCCAGAATAGGTTACAATACAAAGATCAGGATATCACCACACCATACCTGAAGCTTTTGCCACGTGGTGAAGTAGGTAAATGGTGGTCACAAGGATTTTGCTTATCTCTTATCCAGCCGTTTGAGGCGCAGGTGAAGCAGTCAGTGGCTTAGTGTTTGTCCAGTAGTTATGACGGTACTGTAACTGTTGTGAATATGAGCTGATGAACGAATTAATATCATAATTAGTCGTGTCTGAATCACCGGAAGAAGGATGACCAAAACTATACAAAAGAACGAGCATCTGAACCCGCCTCCGGCTACAACCCGTAAAGGGTCATCTCTTCATCTCTTCACCAACGTAGTTTCATTCATGGACCTGTTTTCATTCCACTGGCCCATTTTCCCCCATTGGCTTGTTTTCCCCCTTGTATTCATTTTATCCCATGTACCTACTTTTCCCTTGGACCTATTTTTCCCATGGACCTATTTTCTTCTATGGATCCAATATCTCCATTGACCAATTTTCCTGCATTAACCTACTTTCTCCCATGGGCACTTTACCCTGTGGCCCTATTTTCCTTTGGACCTATTTTCCATCATTTATCTATTTTTTCTGATAGACATTTTCTCACACGACCTATGTTCCCCATGGACCTATTTTCCTTCCATGAACCTATTTCCTCACCATGGGGCACACCAAATCACCACATGGACCTATCTTCTCATGGATTTATTTCATCCATGGACCCATTTTCCCCTATATGACCTATGTTCCCCATGAACCTGTTTTCCTTCCATGGATCCATTTTCTCCATGGACGCTTTTTCACCATGGACCTATTTTCACCATAGACCTATTTTCACCATTGACCCATTTTCTCCATGGATCCATTTTCACCAAGGACACATTTTCACAATGGACCTTTTTCACCATGGACCCATTTTCTCCATGGACACATTTTCACTATGGACCTATTTTCACCATGGACACATTTTCACCATGAACCTATTTTCACCATGGACACATTTTCACCAAGGACCTATTTCACCATGGATGCATTTTCACAATGGACCTATTTTCACCAAGGATGCATTTTCACTATGGACCTATTTTCACGATGGATGCATTTTCACCATGGACCTATTTTCTCACTAAGGGGCACACCCAGGCCCCATATGTGCCTACTTTCTTACATGAACTTATTTCATCCACAGCATATTTTTACCGACTGAACTTCCACTTGGGCCCATCTCTCCCAGGGACGTATCCCTCATGGAACTATTGTCTCACGTGGACCTATTCCAGTGTAGATCTGTTTTCCTCATGCACCCACCCAACCACTATACTGTAGTGAGGCCATATCCTAGCTTGTCCTCCGGGAATCTATTCATCCACCCCCTCCCACCCACAAAGCCCCACAAGTCATCCATGTGCCCAATCCATCAAACCACCCCATCCCGCCCACCCACTACATCAAGCCTGCCCACCCACCCTACGCACTCACCCACCAACCTACCAACCCGGCCACCAAGCTTGGCTTGCAACTTCACACACACACACAGATACTT
>JAGKTI010015509.1:0-20457 GCA_018397915.1 Birgus latro | reverse complement strand
GGAGCGTTGTGGTGTGGTTGAGGATGTGATGGGAAGCGTTAGGAGAAACACGTCAAGGTGGTTTGGGCATGTGGAGAGGATGGAGAGTGAGAGACTGACGAGGAGAGTGTATGTGAGTGAGGTGGAGGGGGCGAGAGGGAGGGGGAGGCCGAGGATGAGATGGAGGGATGGAGTGGAGAGGTATATGAGAGAGGGGGGTGTGAGTTGGGAGCGTGGTAGTGAAATGGCAGGGGACAGAGTGACATGGAGGCGATTTGTTTGTGGCCACCCCGTGCGGGATAAAGGCGTTTGGCAATAGATAGATAGATAGATAGACTTTGTAGGGATTCTGCTTCCATAGGAGAGGACAAAGGTTGAGTGCGAGCTGGTGACATAGCATTATGGCACTGTTTGGAGGAGGGGGACCATTGAATAGGCTGTGCAGTAGAGGAAGGGGGAGAGAGACTAAAAATATGTGATGGAGAGGATACAACACCACGTTTACGTTTGTTAGCCTGGGAAGAAGGTGAGGGAGGTGAAGAACGGTAGTATACTGTATGGGAAGGAGGTGGGGTAGAGGTAGCAGAACTAACAAGAGAGGGAAAAGAGGAAGAGGGATCAGGAAGGAAGGCAAGAGTAGTGAAAGAATTTGAGAGGGGTACAGAAGTAGAGACACTGGATGAACTGGAAACCTGTGACATAGGAGTGGGTCAGGCCACGCATGTACATGAGGTGCCTGGGGAGTGTCCCAAACAACGTGCTTGTCGAAGGGCTTCTCGGAGAGTAAGTCCTGTTTTCCATCAGATATGGGACACCTCTGCCTCAAAAATAAAAGTAGGGCATTTTCTGTAGGAGGCTGTATGATGCCCACCACAATTTGAACAGGACTGGAAGGTCAATGTGCCTGTGGACTCAGTGTCCAGCATGTGATTAGTTGGGGCAGACAGCCTGTGATAGGCACTATTTTGCTGGATGGCCAAAATGCCAGCAGAATGTGCATTGACGAGGAGGAAGAACATTTTCTTTAACTGAGAGGACTGTGCCTCTGATGATAACTGAGTAGGGAAGATCTTGAGATTTAAATGCTATCCTGGTAATGTTGGCTGGTTATCGCCAGCGTCCTCGAGGAGGGATTATATATCAGTGGATTGAAAGAATTTGGTGGTTCTGTTCAGTGAGAATGAGTTTGATATCTTCCAAAGTCAGTAAAGTTCCTACTGCCAAAAGACAAGAAACAGGGAAGATGGACAGTGCCTGTGGCAGAATTTAATTCTACATCTGGAGAGACAGAGATTGGATTGCCTGAAAAGTCATTTAAAGATACAACTTTTTCTGCTTGGACTGTGCTTTGTACCTTGAGGAGACAAGAGCCAATGAGTCGTACAACCTGTCATAACAGTGTGAGGTGCAGTGAAAGGGCACCTGTCTCAGAGCAGATCTTAAAATAATGAGACTAGCTCTGGGGTCAAAAGAGAGAGGTAGTCACGACAGGGTTAGTGAGTCAGGAAACAATATGAGGTCAGGACAAGGGAGCCGAAGAGACAGGATGGGAAGATGGAGGAGGGGACGGAGACAGATAAGGTTCAAAAGTTACCGCAGAAATCAACAGGTGGACAGAGTTGAATATGGAATGGACTGTGAGGCTGGAGATGGCACAGTTAAGTAGGATGAAACAGGTTGAGAAACAGTGGAAAGAGCTAGAGAAGTATCAGGAAGAGAAGCCCGGGTCACCATCAAGGTCAAAATATCAGCAGAACTGGGGGAGTGGGAACCAGAAAAAATTTCCATAATTTTCATAGAAATGAAAAGGCTTAACATGACCGTTGAAAAGAAAGGATTGTTCGGGTGGAACCTGGATAAGGGTCAATGATGAGAGTTTTGATGAATGTGGAAAATTTCACTCTACTTAAAGCTAAAAGTAAAATAGAGAGGACAGAAGAACAGGAAGGAAAAGGCAACAGTAGAAGAAAAGAGCCTTGCAAAAATCCTTGAGGCAGTGACAGGGACCCATAGAAAGGGGGCAGGGCATAACACAGTGGAGATGCAAGTGCAGCATCCACCCAGCAACCAAACTTCCCCACTGTGGAGTTCATTGAGGTACCCTGCTATGGCACCCCCACACATCAAGTCCCAGCTGACATCTCCAGTGCCCCCCCATGACGACAATAAACAAGAAATGGGGGTAGTGGGGGTGGAGAAAGTTCAGAAAACTGTTGCCTCTCCGAACACTGCAAGAGCTCTCCCTCCATACTGAAGGATCTTTGTATGTGTTATGTGTTGGGCATGTGATGGTGTATGGTAATGAGACCAGGGCAGTAAAGAAAGAGGATATTTGTAGGTTCAAATGCACAAAAATGACAATGATTAGATGGATGTGGCGCATCCTAGAATTTGAGGCCTGGGGGGGCTAGGTTTGCAATTGAAGAGTTGAGAGGAAGACTGGGACTGGAGTATATTAGTGGTGATGAGGAGGGGTAGAGTCAGATAATTTGGGCGTGTTGAAAGGATGGAGGATGACAGTTGGATGTGGAAGTGGGAGATGTAAACATTAGGGGTAGGGTTGCAAGAGGCAGACCAAAAAAGACCTGCAAGAAGGTCATAAGAGTGTAACCTCAGGAATACAGGACTGAATAAGGAGGCTGCCAGAGATTGAGCAGTGTGAAGAGTCGCCATTAGGTGACCAAGGCCGATGCACACAAGCATGTTGAGCCTTTATACTCGTAAACAATTCGATTAATAACAACCTTTATGTTAAGGGCAGAATTGTGAGGGGCAGACTGTGGGGGGGGGGACTTGGAATGAGGTCAAGGAGTATAACCTCCAAGAAAAAGGACTGAGCAGAAGGCTGATACATATCAAGCAGTGAGAAAAGCTGCTATTAGATAATCAATGTCGATACATGCAAGCATGTTTGAGCCATTATAAATGAATGAACAAATGAACATTGGAACGGCTTAACAAAGCATATAGTATCTCAAACCCCTCCTGTCCTAAAAATCATCCTGATATAGAAATAATTAAACATAAAATACAAAGGTCAGCCTCAGAATCACATCCAGACAACAGGCATAAATTTACATTTAATTTTTCTTCTCATTACACTAAACCAGTTTGTTGCCAGTGCAGCCAGTGGTGTATCTGTGTGTTGGATAGCTGCTCTGGGCGGCTATAAGTTACTGCATAAGCACAACCCCCAAGCCACCACAGTGGTCATGCAAGAGCCAGGTCCTTCCTTGCTGTTCCTACCAGTGTGACCCCTGCCCAGCCTTTTACTTCCCATAAACATTTCTTGACAACTCACATTCATCGTGCATTCCCATATAAATATGTACAATAATTATAAGTCTGCTTTGGAGTACCCATGTTGGACATGTGTGTTTACACCAGGATAGGTGATTATGGATCATAAGCAGGTGGAAGAATGAGGGTGTTCTAACAAATGTATTTTTTTCTATAAAATTATTTATTAATTACTAACTTACTTAGAATTTGAAACATGCATATTCCTCTAATCCGGCATAATGTAAACAATTCTTTCCACTGACAATGACACACAGTGTTTTTGGATGGAAGTAAAAGGTTGTGGTGGGTGGGTAACTGGCATGAGGTATGATGTGGGGACTGAGGCCTAACATACTGGCAGCTGCCACAGGTGGCAAGACTGGTGGTGGACTGGCATATCTTGTGGTGTTGAGAGTATTATTAGCCTAGTGTTTTAATACAAAAAGAAAGATCAGTTAAAAAACAGTAATGACTTGTTACTTACACTGGCACACACCAGCCCTCAGAAATACTAATACCCAGTGCCTTTATATGGACATAATCAGAATCTTTTCTCTGCACCAGTATTCAGATGTGACCAGCTAATTTGTAAATGTTCTCTTACACTTATTACATCACACAGTCTTAATATCTGATAATGGAATGGCATGATGACGTTAAATACGATATGTGTCTAAAGGCAACGTCACGCTAGACCAAAAGTGGCTATAGTGGTACAAACTTAAACTGGCGGTTGGGGTGGTTTTCTGTTCTTCCATATATTATAATACGTTAAAATTGTATTCATATGTGTTTACCATATTTGCGATGCCTTTTACATATATAACAGCCGTTTCACATCGCCGGTTTGGGAAACTTAGCACCATTGTACACAGATTGCTGCCCCACCCCAGCCGCCAGTTTAAGTTGGTACCACTATAACATGCGAGCAGGTTTTATGATCAAAACGGCTAGCAGAGTCGAGTGTCCGTCACACTCGTATGTTCTTGCGAGCCGAAACGGCTAACAGTGTCGTCTGCCTTGGCGCCCCGTGGACATTTGTAAACAAACCACCAAGGAGTACCCACTCCCTTTTCCTCAGTTTCTGTAACCGCTTCATGTACTTCAGTAGCTCCAGAGCCACAAAGCAGTCTACTAGTGTTTTCCTTGCTGCAGGATCCATATCGAAATCTGATTTCTACTTGTTGTTTGGAGACAAAGCAGACGGCCTCCACGGCTGGTCACCCGAGTGTCCGAATATTTATTTCAGGTTACAAGAAAAAAATGAAAATGAATAAAAACAGCAAGAATTAAATGATATTTACTTCACAAATTTAGTTAAAGTTTCCATCTGTGAATAACAGAATATTTTCTCACCGATTACAAATTAATATAGGCTCATTTGAGTTCCAATCTCACCAACAAGCTGTGAGCAAAAATTGTTATCCATTTCGCCTCGCAAGAGAAATCTTGCTCACCGTGAGTCAGTTTGGCTAGCGACTGGAAAAACTGGCTCGTATGTTAGCCACTTTTGTCCCAGTGTGACAGCAGCTTAAGTCATTATGCAAGAGAGGATATTTGGAGCAAAATGCGTAGAGGATCAGGATGCTTCAAAGAGGCTGGTAAAAGTGTGTTTTTTAAGTCTCACTTTCATGGACTGCAACTACATAGTATTTCATACACAAAAATAAGGAAGCTGTCCATGTTAATATGTGCTTCTCCATGACACATAAGTCAGTCTCTACTTATGGCCAGACTGAAGAATTTAATCAAGACTGTTAATAAGCCCTTCAGCCTCACAAGAGTCTCTTAAGCTTAATACAAAGCACTAGCTGGACAAAAGAGTTCAGTAAACATATAGGAATTTTTACAATACTAGGACACAACACAGTTTGGCACCAGAACACAGATGATCCTTGACTTCTCAGTGACTGGCAATGTGCTTGGCTATATCCTGTTTTCTTTTAACAGTTTGCCCCATTTATCACACTTGAACTTCATTCCTGCATGAATTTGCAGTTGCTGGGTGAGTTAGCTTTACTGCTACCCATTTTACCACATTCATCACACATTAATTTCTTCACTCTTGAATGAATTAACTGGCACTTCTCAAGTTTATTTTCAAAGATAGCCTACATTAAAATGTTTACCACAATCATCACCTTTGAATCTCTTTCCCCTTGAATGAATCGGCTAGGTGATGGTAAAGCTGTGTGTATAAATAAACTGCTTACCACATTCATCACATTTATTTATTAACCTCTAGGTGGAGTAGTTAATGCTTCCTGAGGCTGCTAATATTACCAAACAGTTTACCATACTCATCACATTAGGATTTCTTCATTCGTCAGTGGTTTTTTAGGTGCCGGGTGAGATTACTTTTCTGAACAAACATTTTATTACATACACCACACTTAAACTTCTTTGCTCCTAAATGAATTAACTGGTGTCGATTGAGATGACTTTTTTGACTGAACAGTTTTCCACACTCGTCGCACTTGAACTTTTTCACCCTTGAGTGAACTATTGCGTGCTGGGTAAGCTGGCTCTTAAATGTAAAATGTTTACCACAATCTGAGCATCTGAACTTCTCAACCTCAGCTGAGGGGATGACTGGGTCTTGCACAATCCCATCCTCAGTGAATAACATTTCTTCGTCCAGCTCGCTCTTTAACTTAACGCTTGGTTCTTCTCTGAAAACCATCATTTTATCATTCACTTCATTCTCTAACTTAACATTTGCTTCTTCCTTAACTACCACCATCATTTCTTCACTCACCTTACTCTCTAACTTAGCTTGTGGTTCTTCCTTATCAAATGCAGACATTTCTTCACTAACCACACATTCTAACTTAATAACTGTGTCTCCATTAACCGTCTCCATTACACCAGTCCTCTTGGATTTCTTAACCCTTTAACTATGAGTAGAATACTAGCTCTCTCGTGCGTGATCCTGAGGCAGTTACAGATGAATTACTCTTAAAACTGACTAGCTACATTAACTGAAATATCCCCATACCACACTTGTGCCTGCACTTTTCCAATCCCTGTGGTCATGTGGTTAATACCTGCCAAACTAAATGTGTCTTCCATTATCTCCCATCTCACTACTCTACTAGGCAGATGACTGACATTGCAGTCATGTGAAAACTGTTTCTATATACAGTACTCATATGATATATGAATATAAGTATTATGTACTGATAATTTCTACATTACTACAGAACTGTTATTGCCAACACACAGGTCTTTACCCATATACATAAATATCAGTATGCCAAAACTGTCTGCAAACTCGATTTGAATTACCAGCGTGCTCATCATTAGAACACTCTTGTCCTGTAGCTGCTATGCAGTCAGTGAAGAAGAACCGTAGCTAAAGTACAGCATCAAAAATATTCACATTTTATAACCATATGTCAAATGATCCAAGATTCATTTTTACCATATATCAGATGATCCATATTTCTAAATATGAAAAATACCAACATATAACACAAAAGTACAATGTGCTTTGACAGCGAAATTAAACAGTCTCTTTGGCAACAGCACACTGTGTAACCTCAACCCTACCAACTGCATTTATTACTCAGGTAACTCCTTGATTACCACACCGTTGATAAGTTTGCTTCACTTATCTGTCTGCAGCTGCGGACCTGAAACAAGAGCTGCCATTAGATTTACAACTCCTTGAACTTGATAACACTGTATTTCACTTTATGAACACAAAACCACAAGGGACAGCATGAATATTTCAATCACGCTACAACCGTTACCGTACCTTACAGCTGTAGTGAGCAGAGTCCACATCAGCTCCTCTGGTCCACTGACTGTTGGTTGCTTTGTACATTAGGCATCTGCTCTCCAGCTGCTTTCTTTTCTAGTACCTGCAACACAACACTGTTCATTACATAACGGCCTAGTGGGCAAGTAAGTTAATGCACATAAACCACATAACCACAGATGCCAAAAGTTTTCCCAGGCAGGTAACAAAGATAGTAGTTAAACTTCCAAATAAGTTACTCCTAAAACAAAAATCTATCCAATGTTAAGACAAAATCTTATCATTAATCCCTTCAGAGAGGTACATCCTGTTCCACTCTATCTCTTGTTACGACCCATGATAAAAATGGATGGAATTAGGCAGCTTAAAAAGTTAATCACAGTGGGAATCCCAAAGTTTATTTTTGCGAGCATTGTAACATATGCTTCTGTCTCATTGTTTTATTGTGAAGGGCTTTCATTACCAAGGCTGAAGTTTCAGTTGACCTAAGGTGTTCCCACACACCACCAATAATGTTACTTTCACAGGTCATTTCTAGCACTCCAAAGTACACACACACACACACATATATAAACTGGTACTTATAGTGAATGTTATAAGTGCAACCTCAATGCAGAATTTGTGTGGCCAGACTTGTGAGGTCAACTTTACCAAAATAAAGCCATAGGCTAGTTGAGACAGTGCCTTCCTGGGTAGTTCTATCTCAAAACCATTTCATTAATAATCTTAATCGAGTGACTGTTACTTTTGACTACCATAACGTGCCTAATACTGGCTATTAAAAATTGTATTTTACTGACCAAAAAAAAAATGAATGCTTTATTTACAAGTGAAACTCATAGAATACCTAGCACCCATCAAAAATCAAGGTTGTGGCTAGCAGACAAAGGTAGGTTATTGTAAGGTTTCCAACTATGATTCACTGGCTTCAGTTTTGTCTTCATTGATGTTATCCTCTTCAACTAAATTTTTCAACACCATTGTCTTCTAGTCGGTGGGGGAGCCCATCATCCACTCAGCTACTGTAGTGCTACTCTACTTCAGGATGACTCTGCATTGGCTGACAAGGCAAATAATTTCCTGTAAGCCAGGAAATCATTTAATGCACTGGGTGGTAACCTTATAAGTAACCAATACATACTCCCTGTGTCAACAGATGGGTTGGCAGAGGTTTAGTGCCCCTCCCTGGAAAACAGTGAACTAAAAAGACAAACAAAATACAGTACCTCAGACCAGGACTGACCCGCAAGTGACAACCAAGGACCGGACGAAAGACATGGTGTGGATTTCAGCATGGAATAAGAGGGGTGTGAATGATGAGATGAAAGAGAGTGAGATTGTCCAGGTACTTGAGGATGCAAAAGTGGACATATTTGGACTGACTGAGACCAAATGAAGAGGTGAGAGTGTGGATGTGACTGTCACTAAAAACTTATCAACCTCTTCCCAGTATAGGGTTTAAGGAGAGTTAGAGTAAAACATCGATAAATCAACTCTGTAGAAGGGCAGCATTTCCAGTAAGTCGAACTCAGACTGTGGGAATTTCCCACATATTTGTGGGAGAATTGGCCTTCCGTGGGAACTTTTGTGGGAGGGCATTTCAGCCATTAAATTTGTGGAAATTTTATCCCCATGTGGGAACTTTTGTGAATAATTTATCCTTTGTGGGAAAATCAGCCTGGCAACGTTGCCCCGATGTTTGGGGCTGGTAGCTGGCCGAAAGCAGACACACAGTCAGTCTGTGTCTGACCGTTGTTGGGTGAGGTTGCGCCATTCTTGCGCTGTCGCCTATTTGGACTGTTTCACTTTTTGCATTTTAGTTTATCATATTTCAAATGTTACATTTTAGTTTAACTGAATGTAAAGGTAAGTAAATAAGTGCAGAACTTTATGTAATTAAGTGATTGTTGCGCCCATCCACCTCTGTCTCCAACACAAGTTATGGAAGTTCTTCGCGCAGACATCCACCAATTTAAGAAATGAAATGCACTGAATTGTTTTCTTTTGTTTATTCCTGTTGCTTTGCTTTATACATGTTAACAGCTTACACTGTTAGTTTGTGTTCAGAGATTCACATACTGTACTGTACTTCCCCAACTCTAGCCTACGCTATGCAACCTCCTAGCCTAGCCTTTTACTGTTTATTTTTATTGCTTTATAAGTGCTTCTTTAGTGTTAATAATCAAGTAACCACATATAATTTGCAACTGTTGTAGGTTTTTTTTGCAAGTATTTCCGGTCAGTCAGAAAATCCGGTAAGCCAAACTGTCCTAGAGCCCCATACAGTTTGACTTATGAATGGTTTACCGTATACAGTGGGGCCCCTTGGATAGCGACCTTATTAGTCCACCAAAATGGCCGCTATCCATGAAATTGCTAACCGAGGGGCAAACTTACTACCTAAAAAAATTAATGCAGTCCTGGACTCCTTCAGCAATACCCCTAATTTCCTCCATTACCCAACAGTATCACGTCATATTTCTTCAGTACTGTAATAAGATAAACGTATACTACATATTCAAAAAGTTATCTTTTTCTTTTCCTCCATGCAGTATTGTTTCTTTGGCTTGCCACGCATGTATTGTCTGGCCTTTTCGGTCACTTTTACGTTACCAGCACTTCCTGTTTTTTCCCTGGGCCACCACCACCACTTGGGCCAGCCCCCGATGTTGAAGCCATGATATTAGAACACTCAGTAGCCAGACAATAAATGGAAGGTCACAAAAAGCTTCAACAGTGGCGAGACTGTGACAAGTTGAATGAATGCGCGGCTTGTGGATAAACAAACAATCGTCTTCTTCTTCTTCTTGGGGTAACTGCGGGGAGGTTCACCTTCCTCCCGTCAGTATCGCCTAGATACTGGCATTCCCCCAAGAGAAAAGTAAAGGTAAAGGAAAAATTTAAATGTAAAATTTGGTAGGAGAGATAGTTGGAGATTAGTTATAAGAAAAGCTTAAGATACATACTTTCACTCCACATGGGTCAATGAATTGAATGACGATAGACTCGCACTAACTATCAGTGTTACCAGCTTGCTACGTGTTAAATCCCTAGCGGATTTTTGCTAACAGTGCAGCATTAATCGCTATGAGATAGTTTCATTCCTGTCGCTATCCATGGATTCGCTACCCAAAAAAACGCTATCTGAGAGGCTCCACTGTACACTAATCTATTGATTATCCGGACGCTGTGATCAGACTGTTCGAAACCATTATTTGTACTTTTTTCCATAACATCCAGACAAAATGCTTGTGTCCGGGAGGAAATTATGGCCGCGCGAACATTTTTGAGCCCAGCCAGGCGGGGATAGTCCGGTGGTGCTGCTGTGTCTGGCTGAGTAGTTTACCCAGCATCCGGTAGAGACCCCCCCTCACTCGGTTTCACTTCCCGCGCAGTGATTGTGTAGTAAACAGCTCTTCCCAGATAGTTATGGTGGTGCATGTGGTGTTTTTGTGGTTGTTCCTTGCCTGCTTCAGCCCTTGCTATTCCTTGCATGCCTCTTCCTAGGGCGTGTGATGATGGCCCCTTCACCAGGGAAAAGGAAGAGGATAGTGCTGACTCTTTAGAAGCAGGAGATTCTGGGTAAGACATGCGGGATGGACGAATCGTGAGTGTTGACGTTGATTTCTAGCTTACTGTACTGTACCATGATTTTATTCTATTTTACTATGATTTTATTCGATTTTACCATTATGTTTTATGCGCCCACGGTATTTTTAGGTTTGCTTGACCAAACTGAGTAGTGTTGAACAACAGGAGCAGGTGTTGTATGATGTACTGTAGTGGCCTTTTATGCTGGCTTTCAAAGTTAGGTACATAATACAAATGGGGGCCAGGGGAGAAGCCCATTATCCAGATGGAGCCATTACCCAGAATTGCCTTTGGCTTTGTTACATCAGATAACTGATGGATTACTGTATGTTAATTTTTGCTTCTGTACAATCAGTGTAATTTATATGTGAAGGACCGGTGGGAATCAAGGCTTCTAGAAGGGTGGAGGAAAACAAGGAAAACTGTTATTTTTCTGAAAGAAATGCAGCTAGGTACAAACAGATCACATGAAAAGTCAAGGGAGAAAAAATACTTTCAACGTAACTTTGTGTGCATGTGGAAATTTACAAAAATAAGTATGGATTGAGTAGCCACTGTTGGCATTAATCTACCCAGGCCCAACTTTACTTAACCTTGAGGTACAGTAAGCATTTCAAACCTAACCAATTATTTTGATTCCCTCTCACACTATGACTCAATTCGAGTTACACATACGAACACCCAAACATGCACAGTGACACGAATCACATCATGAGAATACCTCCTAAACAGGGATATGGACATGATTTGACCCACAAAAAATATTTCCCTGAGAGTACTCCTAAGCCTCAAGGTCAGAGTTGCCATCTTTCTCTGTTTCTAAAATATTATTGAAAAATGATGGTGGGTATGGAAGAACACCTGTTACATGGAGCAGCCATAGCAGACTGACTATCAGGAACTTTACGAGGAGTAATTCCACTTCTTGCTGGCAATAGTATGCACAGAGTCAGATGGAGGAAACTCCACTCTATGCGTGAGTGGCTGATCATGTGCCCAGCTGTGGGGAAATGGCTGCCTGTCCTGCATAGTCCCAGTCACCCTTGGGCAATGTGTGGTACCCATTAGAATTAGACCATCAAAAGGTACAGTAGTGGATGGGTGATTTACCACTGATACAGGGGGCTACCATGAGAGGGACCATCCAAGGCCAAGGCCAAGTAACTGGCCTTGTACATCAAACCCCCTCAGGGATCTCGATCACAACTTACCAGGTACTCTACTCACAGATAACACCTATAAACAGCTCATCCTCTTGAGAGCTGTGTCTCCACCATTTTCCCTGCACCTGGCCGTGTGAAAGGACCCTGTTCCAACACTGGTGAGGCACTGTCTGCCACAGGAAGATGGCTGCTTGTTTGTGGTCAGTAGGTTTGCTCAGTCAAAGAGACCGGTATACAGAAACACCAGCAATATGAGTATGTATTATTTATGAGTACCAAACAGTATCTCCATTATTACTGATTTCCAATGAAAGTGTCACTGAAGAAAGCATGTTTGTACACATGAAATCTAACTAAACAACACTACCAAAATAACTAGAGCAAGTATGGTCTTAAAGGATAAAAATACTTATTTCCTGTATTTCCTAATTACCTAGAACTGCGCATTACATTTGTACACTTGTGGCAATGCAAAATTTATACGTTAATTATGAAAAGATCTCATCAGTTGTCAAGCAAATGGACTCTGACCATATGTAACCTAACCATGAGAGCATCTTCATCCTGGTCTTACTACCATACAGCTGCGGTAGTTAATTCCACACAACTGAGGTCATAACTAATTCACTGTGATGAAAATTAATCCTCAGCATTATCTTTTCAACATCTGACAGTGAAATCTCCAAGATTTTTTCCCAAGTTCATCCTAAAAATAAATACATCCATTGCATAATTCCCAAGAATACATAATCTTTATAAAGAGAAAAATGCTGATATACCTAACCCCTCCATTTTTAAAAGTCGATGTACAATACCAGCTCGTTAGGCGGCAACAATAATCATTTCGTCTGACAAAGCTTGATAATCATTAACAATCATAACTACACAAATCCGCTCGACCGACGACCTCGAAATCGAAGGGCGTAAAACCTATCAGTCTGAATGTATAAACTCCCGTTCATCACCATTTAGCGTATCAAACATGTATAGGATGCTTCACAAACACTGTGACTAGTAGTGGCGAATATCCTCGAGCAATAATAATACAACACCTACCTTTACAAACCCTCATTCAAGGTCACTGGACACTAACAATCACCGGGAGTGAATGCTAACTGCCTCCATCTTCCCACTCTTCCCAACATGCATTACGCTAATAAGTTCTTTTTGCTCCAAAATGTTCTTGGTGCTGCAGAATATATGATTAAAATATACTGTATGAATATAACAGTTGATCATTTATGACTGAAAAGTGAAATTTCATTCGTAGCTGGACAAGTTTCTGAAGACCAAGCAATGAGCTCTATAGTAGGGAGGGACTATCTCCGCGGCGACTTTGGCCGCCATATTGAAACACTCGCACTCCTCGCTTGTAATACAAAAACATATATGGATTATGATTCTTAATCTGCCTTGTTCAACGAATTATATGGGGTACATGTAGCCAAGAATATAAAACAACGCCATCGGTTCCTGTAGTGCAGAACTTACCCTTTATGGCACTGAGGCAGAGAAAGGTAATAGCAAAAAAGGGAAAAGATAGTGTGGTATTACCGTTGCGGTGGTGGTGTTGAAGCTGTTTTACATCGAAGTAGTGGTGTTGAACTGGTGTGGGAAGTCCTTGGACTATCCATGCCATGAAACCTAATGTCCAAATTGGTAAAGGCGGGAAGTAACATGGAAATATCTACAAGAGTGTGAACAGAGGAGTACTTGGAGAGAAAGACTGGAGATAAATGGGCCCCTTTTAGTCGCCCTGTACATGCAGGGATACTAGGGAAGAATCCTCCCGTACCGCCCCTCCCCAAGGGGCAGTAATCTTATAGATTTAGCATGTTATGCTCCGTGTTTTACGGCGCGACTTCTCGCTCCGTAATACACAGGCTCAAACCTTAGGTTTTGTGCTTTGTGGCGCGACTTCTCGCACAAGCTCTGGGTTTTTTTATTTCAAGACCGGGCTAGAACATATACCAAGGGAACGGCAAAAACACACGCGAACCAGTATTGCGTATATATTAATTAGATTGACTGACAATACAATATAGAGTATTACATGTGGCACTTACAGAATCCCTCATGGTACAGTTAAGGCCACACACAATATAGCAGGGTGGCACACTGGGGAAACAAAGTCTGTGGCTCACTGGGAGTCCTGATTGGGGCTACATGTACAGGTTAGTGTAGGTCCGGCAAGGGTAGTCCTTGGGTGTGTTGCCCTCGTCATACTGTGCCAACACTGAACGGTTACACTGACGAGAGTTCACTAAGAGTCACTGGGGAGGTCACAAGTTGCTGCACTCGTGAACTGAAGTGTGTGGGGACAGGGTGGATGTCACACACGGGGGGCGTCGGTACACAAGGGTCACCCCTGGGGGGGAGGAACTTCACAAGGGATAGGAATACTCTGGCAGGAGAGGACGCTGGTAATCACAGTTCGGATGGGTCGTCAGGATGGGGGGGGGGGAGGTGACACTCATGCTCTCGGGAGGTTCAGGTGGCGGCCTGGTGGAGGGAGGCCGGCTGGAGGCAATGGAGTCGCCTCACGTTGGGGATGCCTGGTAGGCGTGGAGGGAGGCTTACCTCGGGTCCTCCGGGAGGTGCCTTGAGAGTAGTCGGGCCATCGGGACTGGGGCCGAATAAGGCCAGGAGATGGGCAGCCCTTTGTTTGCCTCAGGATGTCGTCGGAGTGTGGAGGGCACCTTGGGACCCAGAGGGGCCCGGGGAGGGCGGCGTGCCCCTCGGTAGCTGGGGATTGTCGTGTCATCAGGGAGAAGGGGCCGTCAGGTGTCGCCTGCGGCCGCGATGCCCCTGCGAGTCCGTCAGCGGCTGTGCTTGGAGCGGCGACGGCTGCACTGACTGGATCCTCACGACCTGTCTGCCCCACACGCTCTGCCATGACGTATCTGTAGGGAAGAAATGTCCACCTCAGGTGGTGTGAGGGGAGGCAGAAGGGCGTCTCACTGAGCTACAGGAGGGTTGGGTTGAGCCACAGCCTTGCTCCTCTATAGGAGCCTCCGGCTTCGTGGAGGAGGGAGAACCGGTGGTTGCTGCAGTGCTGACAGGTGCTGCGCAACGCCACGCCGGGGACGAAGGATTAGATCCAGCGGAGGCTTCTCTGGCCTGGCAAGTCCGGCGGACATTGCCTAGGCTCCCGGACGGAGGGAGGAGGAAGGAGATCTGGCAGACGCTCCTGCCCAGCAAGTGCGGCGGACGTTACCGGGGCGCCTCTCGTCCCAGGGGCAGCAGGAGGGAGAGATGCGGCGGATGCTGTCGACCGGGCAGGTCCGGTGGACGCTGCCACACTCCTGTTGTGGGGGTTGGGGGCATCCACGGAGTGCCCACCGGCTGCCTCCGCTACGGCAGGTCAGGTGGACACTACCAAGGCTCTGCGCCCTTTCTTAGGACGGGCAGGACAGGTCCGACGGACGCTCTCACCCCGGCTAGTCCAACGGACGTAACCGTGCCTGTGGCAGTGGTTGCTACGGCCAGAGAGTAATGTCCCCGGACGGCTAACTCGGGGTTTGTCTGGTTGCGAGGAGGAGGGGCATGTGGGAGGTGAGGTGGACCGTTGTGGCCCGGAAGGCTGTCACCTGCCCAGTGTCCCCTGGTGGGGTGGTTGTTGCCTCCCCGTCATCGTGGGTGGGGGGGGGGGGGGTGTGGTCGTCGGGGCGCATTTAACAGTTACAAGAAACTGTATATTTCTTACTTGTGAAATGTAACGCCATCTCTATTCGATGAGTTCCTGTGCCCATTTCTGCATCCGTAAGCAGCACAGTGGACAATGGCACTAAATTTTACAGAATCACCAACTGCTTTCAAAAACCCATAGAGCAACTCTGTACAAAAACTGCGGGTGTCAGGCGTGTGTAACATGGCTGCCACTACACCAGCGCCGCCCTGGCGGTGGACGCACAAATTACCCACGAGAAAGCCCCTCCATACTACAGAGATCAGTGGGACCGTGCTTGACAGGTTTGCTAGGACCAGGGTAATCTTCACTATATAGAACTCAAAACTAGACTAACCGCGTCTGTAAAGATGAGATGCAGTCAGGGGTGGACAATCGAGACTTCACCTCTGAACCTCACTAAGTAAACATCAGAGACGCCTCGAACATTCTGGCCAATTGATCAGTTTGTGGTACGAATGAGTTGCAAAAAGTCACCGTTTTCTCAAAAGTTAATACTCTCTCTCTCTCTCTCTCTCTCTCTCTCTTTCTCATTCCCGTCCTGTTTCCTAACGAGCCTAATTTCCTTAACCTTCCTTTCCTCTACCCCTTGCCTACCCCCTTCATTTTTTATTTTTTATTTATTTTTTCCTTTTTCCTCGCTGACATTCTTCCTCCCTTCTGCTTAACCACCTTCCTCTCCACCGTGCGTAGAACCGTGAACTACGCGGGCAAACTCCACAGTAAATAAATACAACCTCTTTCACCATGTTTACCCTCGCGCTAACAATAAACGTAACTGCTTTCATCGGGCATAATGAGTGCTTGTGATTAAACTTTTATTTTTCCTGTAAACGTATATAGCTCATTAAGGGTAACTCGGCTGCAAATGACTGAGCTCTGTGCATGTGAAAAAGGGCTCGCTGCTGCCAGGTAAGGTTGAGTTGTTGTGCTCGATTAAATGAAATGGTAGAGAGAGTGAGAGGCTTTTCCGTTCAGGGTATGTGGTTGGTAGTTTCTCTCTCTCTCTCTCTCTCTCTCTCTCTCTCTCTCTCTCTCTCTCTTTCGGTCAATATAATACGTTAATTTCACAGAGTTTCCCAAGCAGAGAGTTACGTTTTTTTTTTTTTTTTTGGCAAGCAAGGGGCAAAAAACAAACGACTGGAAGCCCGTAATTTTTTGGGGTAGGGTTGGCGTGGATTCTGAATAAGAGTTAAAGTCAATATCTGTTTTTAAAAGACCGGAGGTAATAGGCAGAGGGAGAAATACAGACTTGAAGAAGACAGTTCCAGTGTTGACCTGTTGCAGACATGAAGGACTGAGAGTGTTAATTATGTATTATCTCTTCCCTTATAGAGCTGGACAGAACAGTGGTAAGGGTAATTGCCAGGGGGTTGCTGTGTTCCCGCCTTAATGGACGAGGGATGGAAGCAGACAGTTCAAAAAAACAATTGTAGTTCGTCAGTAGGAGGGGGCGAATTGATGAGACGAGATGCCTTAGACTCAACTCCGTAGAAATCCCTATACAATATAAACAGTTGCGCTGGGGGTAAAAAAAAAAAAAAATGCACACTTAGTCTCATAGAAACGAATTTTTCAGAGGTATTTTTCTCTCTCTCTCATATATATATATAGATAGATAGATGCAGTAAGAAAAATCCATGGATACTGAAACACGACGGCGAGCTGAGTTTTGAGGCGTTGAATGTTAAGGATTGCTCCATTTGGAAGACTCCGGTGGGCTGAAGGATGAAGGAATCGGGGTTTTGATGCATAAACCTCCAAATTCTCGTACCCAGTGAGAAACGATAACCAAGTCAGGGAGGGGGAGGCCAAGGATGAGATGGAGGGATGGAGTGGGGAGGTATATGAGAGAGAGGGAGGTGTGAGCTGGGAGCAGGGCAGTGAAATGGCGGGGGGCAGGGTGACATGGAGGCGAATTGTTTGTGGTCACCCCTTACGGGATTAAGGCGTCTGGCAATAGATAGATAGAGAGAAATAACAGGAGAGAAGCTAGAGATGAAGGCACACACTCTTTCCCTCTCACTTCATCTGTCTTCCTTAATGTGCTTACAAGGATATATTTCTAGGCGTTTCCTGCTGTTTAAACCTGATAATTTCTTCCTGTTCCACTGCCTCAGTTAATCGTTTCCTCTCCCACTCATGTAACCTGGAAAAAGAAATGATATTAAGAGGACTACTGAACGTTCCCCTCCTCGGTACACCACCACCTTCTGCTCGTAACTTCCCTTCAAGGTTATCTGTGTTACTTTATTCCTTGCAGCTACCAGTCAGTGTCTTAACGAGAAACGCTAGAAATTTCATAAAACCACTGTAATTTTGAATATATGGGCAGATATCAGTTCTCCTTATGTATTTTCCTCACAGCTGCTCGATTGGAAAGATGCAGGCTCCTGTGTTCAGGTCAGATGTGGATTAAAACAGTGACGTGCTCATTAAAATTGCTCGTACTTTATATATATAAGGTGCGCTAGACTCCTTTTTCAATAATTAGTGAGGAAATACAGTGTCTTATTTCAGGCTCCGTAGCTGACAGACGTAACGAAGACGAAGGAAAATGGGAAGGAGAGAAGAGATAACAAGTAAGTTCAATTTAATCTTTATCATGGTAGATCAGAGTAGGGAAAATCACTTCAAGGTGTAAATAAAGACGACACTGATAATATTAACTTCGTCTCTCATGATCGGAGAGTCTGTTAATTATTTTTTGATGATTGTACCTACTGCTTCGTTTCCCCCTAGTTTGGTAAGTTCTGGGATAAAATTTGAATTAATCACATGTACTTGGTAGAAAATATTTACATGGAATATTGTTGAGATTACCCTGTGAATAATCGCACACATAATATAACTCTACAGGGAAACACAGCGCCTGGAGAGGGGAAAGAAAAAGGAGGAGGATATTTGGGTCTTTAGTCAATATTACGCACGCACACACGGTCCGGGGATATAACTGCATTTTATCATAGTGTTTTCTTTACGTGAACACTCTGCAGACCATAAACTAAGGCCTGACAAGCGCCCTCCTCACGGCAGCAGGCTTCCTCTTCCTACTGTCAGACGTGATTCAATGGTCCATAACACTGAATGAGGCCTGGGACACGTGTGGTGGAAGTGTGGTGGCAGCGATTTCTCTCTCTCGTACTGTCCTCCCCTCTCCGTGCCCTCTCTGCCCTTCTGTTTGCTCCTGTCACTTCCACTTCCCTCCCTGTCGCACTTTCACTCAGTCCCTTGCCTGCTTGAGTGGGAGGCTTGGCAAGGATGCAAAATCACAAATAATCATTCCCACCCCTCTCGTTTCGCAAGGAAGACTGACACTCTCACTCACTCGCCTCCTTCATGCCTGCATCATGAATTGGGCACCACTAAAATGGCGCTGATTTCAAATGCTAGCAGGAAATGCAAGACGTCATGAATTGGGCACCACTAAAATGGCGCTGATTTCAAATGCTGGCAGGAAATGCAAAACGTCTATGTCCGTCACCCCAGCACCCTTGAACACCTGTTTTTGGATGGCGCTGTCCACACCTTAACTTTAAGGGTAATTGCTCCTCGCCTTCCCCTAATGCCCCTTAATGAGTGTTATGGGTATTTGAAATGAATATTTGTATTTCGTTACATCGTGCCTTTCGGAGTGCCCTACACATACGGTGAACGCTATTCTAGATTCTTGTTATCATCGCTTTTTTCTCGCCGTTTCTATAATCTCGTCCACGCTACTCTTTACCTATGCTCACTGTCTCGCCACTCTCATTTCCTCCAACATTTCCCATTCATCCTCTCATTTGGTATTCCCTCTCTTGTCTTCCGCATTTTTTCCTGTCTCTCCACACATGGGGTACCGCGAAACAGAATGTGAAAGGAACTGAGAGCAAAGGGAGAGGAAGTTAAGGGAACAGGGAACGATAAGAGTGAAGGTAATTGGAAGACTTAATCCATTCCGAACAAGAACGCGATATTAAATTTACTTTCATTTTATTCAGTTTAAGGAACGGAAAGCGTACTTGAAGGTGGTGAAAGGAACGTAGTAATGAGACGATGGAAGGAACAACGAGACTATGAAATGAAGAAGGATGGTGGGAGGTAATGAGACAGGATGTAACAGGGAGGGAATTATGGCATCATGCAGGATGGAAGGATGTAATTAGGGGGGAAGGAAGGATGGTCTGGTGAAGGATGGCAGGATGATTTGTTAGGGAGGAGAGAAGGATGCAGTTAGGTAAAAATGAAGGGTGTAGAAATAGGGGATGGAAGGATGTAGTGATGGAGAGTGGAAGGATGGAAGGATGCAGTGATGGAGGATGGTGGGATGAAATAAATGAAGTGGAAGGATATAACGATGGAGGATGAAAGGATATAATGAGGCAGAACTGAAGGATGTAATGAATGGGGATGGATGAATGTAATGATGAAGAATATATAAGTGTAATGCATCAGGATGGAAGGATGTGACGAGGTAGGATGGAGTGGTGCAGTGTTGGTGGATGAAAGGATGTACTGATGAAGGATGGAAGGATGCAGTGAAGCAGGATGGTAGGATGTAGCGATGGACGGCGTAAGAAGAGAAGGATTAAGATGCACTGGAACATAAAGTAATGAAACCAAAACAGGCATAAAGAAGAGATTGGGTGGGAAATAAAAGCAGTAGGAAAAGAAGGGGAAATAGGGAAAGAATAGAGAGGGAGAGAAGTGTCGTTATCCATTCCACGTCCTACTGAATAGCTCCCATATCGAAAAGAAATATATATACTTGAGTTCATTGGCTATCTGAGTTTTTGAAAGCCCATCAAAATTAAACCCACCACCCTCCCGTCCCTAAACCCGATGTATTAGCAAGAATTTTTACTTTTTAATACAGTGTGAACGCCCTTTATGAAATCGGTCTCTGAGCTATTAAATTTCCCTGGTAAATTTTTCAATTCGTTAGGGGAAACTCATTCAAATTACCCAACGCTGTGACTACGTGGATAGGAAGAATTGTACGTTGTTTT
>JAGKTI010015508.1:0-20461 GCA_018397915.1 Birgus latro | reverse complement strand
ATATAACAAGCTGACGATGGCCAGCACTAAGTGAACAAAGCTTTGTCAGCGACCAGAAGTGAGTTTTGGTATGAAAAGTCAGTCCTGTGTGGTGGTACCCAACCAAAGAATCATGGCTCAAGATCAATAACCTTCGGAACCTTAGTAGTTCGCGTTAGCCTGGACGTGATTATAGCGATTTTCATATTTTTTGCACTTAATGGCCTTTGAACCCTAACCTGGTGGATATAGGTTATGGATATACGAAGCACACTTGTACTACTCATTAACGTTTATAAACATGCAACGTTTCATTCGATTCAATCCACTTACTGTGGAGCTAGAGGACTTGAAATTTGTGGGAATGGCCCACCCAAGGTACAAATTACAGGTGGCGCTGCCAACGACCGGAAATGAGTATCGACACTAAAAGCCATTTCTATATGGAGGTTGTGCAGTGCAACATTTCACTCAAGAATTATAGCCCTGTCTTAATAATCTTCGGAGCCTTAGCATTTTGTGCAAGCAAGGTCGTAATTTTGGTGCTCTTCATATTATCAGCACTTGATGACCTTTGACCCATGACCTGGCATATATAGGTCATGCATACACGAAGCACACTTGTAGTTCTGGATAACGTCTATACGTATGCAAAATTTCACTCGGTGCCATCCTTCCACCATGGAGCTGGGGAACTTGAAATTCTCGGAATGGCCCACCAGAGGTACAACTAATAGGTGGCGCTGGCCACGACTGGAAGTGAGTTTCGACACTAAATGTCATTTTTGTATGGATGTACTCCAGTGCTATATTCCGCCCAAGAATCATGGCCCTGCCTTAATAATCTTCGGAGCCTTAGCATTTCGCGTGAGCATAGTTGTGATTTTAGCTATTTTCACCTTTTTCTCATTTGATGACCGTTGACCCCTGACCTGTCCAGTGTACAATAGAAAGTTTTAGTACCAGTCAATGTCTATAAGCAAGCAATGTTTTCTTCAGTTCCATTGGTACTGGGGAACTAGGGGGGGCATTTTTGAAATGCGGTACTGGTTGCTGGGGACGCTGAGACCAATCTTTGCAGGGTTGCCACTTGAAAAGTAAAGGAGAGAGAGAGGAAAATGAATGCTAAACTGTCTATGGGGAATGACCTCAAGATTACGCCTAATGAAGCCAGAGTTTTCTTCGCCCATTAGTAATGTTTCTACATCACAAAACGTGAAAAGTACGAAAAAATCTGGTTTTCCGCCGTTGCTTGGCAACGAGTAGTTGCCTAGCAACCAAAACCTTGCGGGCACAACTAAGTCATAGGCTGGTCATTGTGTCCAGGTTTGGTCGGAATCGTAATTCTGAAGGGTAGAAGTGCCTGCCACAATTAAACAAAAAACTAGGCAAGAACGCGTGACTAACATTATGGGTAGCATGAACTGCCAATACAGTGAGGACACATCGTCTCGGCAGGGCAGTTGGAAAGTAACGTTTGTGGGGTGAAGTATATTTAGGCCAGACCACCGACGTGAGGTCTGGAAAGTGTTCCTGCTTCGGAATGGATGACTCCATTAAACACTCTTCATTGTGGGGCTCTATTGGGAGGGAGGGGGGAGGCATTTAGTAATAAAACAGTTTATAATGTTCCATCATATATGCAAATTCCCTCCATATCATGGTAACTTGTTGCTGTGAATGGAACGGACAACGACGGGTTTGATGATAATTCTTCTAGGTTCTTTCTCTCACGAACCAATTTAGTGCTTCAGATATTATCCTGCTGTAAGTATAGGAAGAAGGAGGTATTTTTACTTGTTTTTGTTTAAGACGAGGTTTATGACGTTGCATTAGCTGCTAAGGGTTTCATACAACTTCGAAGGTTGAACTTCAGAATTCTGAACTTTCATATTCCTCGAGAATATTGACTACCACTCTAAGCTACTCACTACATTTGTTACCATTCTGATATACTATCTGCATTAGTTACCACCGAGAGTGGTTCTTCACATTGGCTGTATTAGTTGGCTCTGAGCTGCACCATACCTTAGTCTGCTCTGAGGTGTTCCCTACGTTTTCTGCCATTCTGATCCACTTACTACTCTGATCTGCTTTTTTCACTAGCTAGCAATAACCTCTTCCTTATACAGTCTCTGATGTGCTCCCTACATTAATTACTGCTTGGTACTGCTCCGTACGTTAGATAGTACTCTGAACTGCTCGTTACATAATTTAGTATTCCTTCGCTGCTACCTACGTTAGTTACTATCTTAACTGCTACCTATACTAGTTAGCTCTGCGATGCTTCCTGCATTAGTACACACTCTGAGCTGCTCCTCAAGCCAGTTGCCATTCTGATCTGCTCCCTACACCAGTTACCATTCTCAGCTTCTCCCTCCATTAGAAGTGCTCCCATAATTAACCACCACTCTGAACTGCGCCTTACTTCTGTGGTCCGGTCAAACTCTCAAAGTTTGTTTCCCCCTTGTCCCTGTTCACCCAGCAGTACAGTTGTGGTCTTGGATTTAAACCTAGTTGTTTCGTGTCGAATCTTTAGGGAAGAATGGGAATTAAAGATTACCTGCCTCAATGACCCTGGTGGAGTCTATAGACATTAATCGTAAGCTACTTTCTCTGCTTCCTACGTCAGTTAGCCTTCTGAGTGTTTTCTGAGTAGCATTTGTAGCGGTGCACATCTCGCTCAGATTTTTGGTCTATCACGATTCCATGCGATAAGACAGAGGGGAAACAGGTGGTGCATTGCTTAGGACGTCTAGGGCTCGTATGAAAGGGCCTGAGTCTGATTCTCGGGCAAGTCAAGTTAGATTTTTTTTTTTTATTAGCAGTATACTTCAGGACCTGCAAATGCGCGTATCATCGACACAGGTCGCGGGTCGTATTCAAGGGAAGATTAAGACTTGTTGCAACTGATTTTCATTCATAATGAATTTTCTTAGACAATAGGCATCATGCTACGCCATATTTTTCTTTGTTTTACTTCCAGTCAAGGAGCTTACTTTCATGCTGTAACTACCGCGTTTGCAGGCGGCAGGTATGGATGTCTCTAAGATTATTGTGATATATCAGTCAAATCTTGCTTCAGTGACTCATTATCAGGTATATAAAATCCTCTTGAGTTAGGCTAAATAGAATATTATCGTTTCCCTGACCAGGAGGTGGGTAATAGTCGCCGTATTAATACTTATGCTTATGGACTGCGATATAGCCATAACATGTGAAAATTTTATACATTTGAATGTGATTCTTTTTACATTTTTACAAATATGTTTATAGCACTTGCTCACAAAAATGGGGGTTGAATTGTAGCAAGCCGGCAACTGTGATAATGCAAACGTGACACCGTGTTATTAGCCGTCTTATTGCCGAGACAACTCAACTGTTCTATTCCAGCTAGCGCCAAACGATCATATTTAACTGAAAGTACAGTACCGGTAACTTGAAAGTGTCAGTACCGACACCAATACCCTTCTCTAGATCAGGGTAACTTTAGTACTGTATTTAAGAACACAACAGACTTTATTTTCTTCTGAAGGTGAATCTGACGAGCCAAGGAATGCAAACAGCAACAGACCTTATGGTCCTTTCGAGGCTGTTTGTTACAGAGTAGACTGTGACTACAAGATCTAACTCTACATGCTGAAGGATAAGGATAGTAAAGCAAGAAGGCTCGGAGTCTTATCTTTCATTTTTTTCAGTCGGAGGATGTAAAAGATATAATTTAAGAAACATATGGATGTTTTTTTACAGCATCTAGATAGGCTGCCAAATATAGCGCTTGTCCCTAACTGTACCACTCCTTCCCTCAGTCACTCACTGAGTAACAATACTTTCTTGAAGAATTGGGTCCAGGCCTTATGGAAGGAGCGTTAGTATAATGAAACCTTGCAAAAAGGTAAACCTCCCACTGGACCGGGTTTCAGGTGGGATGCGCTCCACTGGGACCTCCCTCCCACGAGAGAGGAGGCTGCTGAGTTTCAAGCCTAAAAACGTGAGTCAGGGCATTTTTTTTTTTTTGTGCCTAGGAAGACCAATTCTTGGAGCCACTTTTTCTAGTCACATGGGTTGTTATAAAAGGTTGTGGCATACCATTTTAATCCTTGGGCCATCAGATACAGTATCCAGTGCACAGACCTTGAAAATCCACTACTATAAACTGGAAATCCAAGATGGCGTCCAAGATGGCTGCCGATCCTTTTTGTTTTACTGTATGATGGTAATTTGCCAAAGAAATCCTATGTAATAGTATTTCTTCCTGTTTTTATGGCAATTAATGTTACATTATTTGTCTTCAGAATAAAGAAAATTGTTGTTTAAATCTACAAAATATTTTACGTATCTAATAATTTATATATATATGAACAACACGTTATTTTCTTTAGAAAGTTTACATACTGATACAGATACCGACTGAGAAATTTAGTGAAACTACAATTACTGGGCGTATAAACAGTACACATCAGAGAAATGTCAATGAATGTCATGAATAAAAGCTCTTGTATGATCTTTTATAATGATTAAGTAATTAAATATTTCATCCTTACACTGTAACGTAGCATTTTTTTTTTTTTTTATCATATAACACAACCGTTATAACTGCTAAAATATCTAAAACTGAGATTTAGTCCAAAAGAGATAATTCTTTTCAAACTGAAAAAAAAGGAAATATAATATTCATTCAAAATCTAATCGGAGTCAGTATTATTCTAAATTTCATGGAAGTACTGAGGTCAGGAACAGCTCTCTGGAGATCCACGGCATTTGCAGGCAAGATAACATGGAACATTCCGTTTGGCACATGGACAACTTAAACAACCTTTCCTGCAACCAAAAGAAAGGGTTTTAGACATCTCTTGTGGCGACAGTTCTAAAGTCATTGGAACTGGCACAAGTTCTGCTTGCCTTACCGTCCATCCATATTCGTGCCTTACCGTCCATCCATATTCGTGCCTTACCGTCCATCCATATTCATCCGGCGATAGAATGCAAGGCTTTGCAATGTGTGCTGTCTTGTCAATGATTGTTAGCAAGGCAGAACGTTTCAGATGCTGCATAAACGCATCCTCAGTAGTTGGAAGGAGCTTCAGAAAAGTGGTCTTGTTGATTTAAAAATTTTTGAGTGCGAATCTCACTCAAAGAGACATGACATCTCGGCATTCTTTGTATAGACGGCGACGAATAACTTCCTAGGGACTGCTAATGGTATCCCTGCCACTTAGACTGTGAACAAATGGAAGTGAAAGGCACCTGCGTGGTTGCAATGCATCAGCAGTGTCATGTATGGGAAGGTAAGTGTCAGTTGCTGTCTTGGCCCAAAGTTCAGGAAGATCTTTGAACAAGATGGATGCATAATACATACAGAGGACAATAACATCTGTATCACTTGAATGTACAGTAGCATGATCAACTTTGTCTACGTAAAATCTATAGAGTACAGGGCATGCAAAATAATACGAGTGTTTGCCTCCTCATGTGCTGATTCTAGGGCAGGGACTGCAATTGCACTTCCGTTTTTAAACATTACTGACTTTGTTTCTTCACAGAAACCACCACCCATATAAATTTTGTGCTTCCAGGACCTAAAAACTGGAGTTCATTTTGAACCATTTTCCACATTAGTTGGAAAGTAACTGTACTTTGTTTGTAGGGCAAGCAAAGAATGCTGACACATCAAATATTTTTACTGTTTTTTGCCTTACCAGTCCTCATTTGTTTTGTTGCTTCCTTCATACTTGGATTTCTGTAGCGATCAAAACACAGGTGAACAGTCATTGCAATAGCTGGGACTTCACTGAGAACTGCTTGTTCATATCGAAGTGCAATGGCAGAGAAATTTTCGTCTTTCACAAATGACAGACGATGAACCAAGTGCAAGACACTGATCACTAATGGACATCATTTGTTGTATGGCGGCAACCTTCCAAAACTGTTTATGCCTGTATCCTCCCTGATGTCTTTCGCAAGACTTGATTTTGTTCCACATGCTCGCAATGTGCCATCCTCATTAAATTAGGATGGAGGGTAATTGCTACATTTGTTGTTTCCAATATATACACACTTTTTTTTTTACACCAAAACTGCCACCACTAGCAATAACCTGGATTGGATTTCAAACATACAGTAGTTAATTTTACAGGTAAAGGTATGTCAAATTATGAAATTATCAAAATTGAATTTTTTGTCCCTAAATACCAAAGGAAACCTGTATAACACTTGAAATTACTGCAAATTACGATCAGCTCATGAAGATATATGGATATGACAGCTATCTTGGATGACATCTTGGACTCCCAGATTACAGCAACTGGTTGGCAAGGTTCAGCACCTGGATATTGGTCGTGTTGGTCCAAGGATTAAAATAATGATGTGCCACAACCTTTTACAACAATCCATGACTGCTGAGCCCTACTTTCCCGCTGGGTAAAAGCTACAGTCTTGCTAGGTTATAGGCCTAGTGTAACCCCCGAGAGTCGCACTCCACCGAGGGGGAGGGGACCCCCGGTGGTTTCTGCCAAATTTTTTAAACACGTACAATAAATTTTGCATATTGGTAGCTCTTTACCCTGGCCATGGTTTTGGACGGGTGGAACCACCAAGGGTCGCCCTACACAGGGAAGGGGGCAGCCCCAGCGGCTCCCAGGAAAGCCATTATGCACGGCCATAGTTCTTGCCTTGAAACACTAAATTTTACATACTGGTAAGTGCTTAGTCCAGGCAAATTTTAGGCAGGGTGGGACCCCCAGTAACCACCCCTTGCAGACGAGGGAGGGGAGAAATGATCCTCGGGGGTACAATGCCATAGTTCTTTACCTAAGAATATGAAATTTTGCACAATGGTAGATCTTTATTGGGGCCACGTATTTGGCAGGAAAGACCCCAAACGTCACTCCCGGGGATCCTGGCTGGAACCTTTATCCACGGTCATGGCTTTTAACCAAGGAGCAGGAAATTTTGCATCCTGGTAGACGTTCACCCCGACAACGTTTCAGGAAGGGTGGGACTCCGATGACCACCTCCCACGGGGGGTACTCCCCCTAGAGAGGACAACGCCATAGGTTTTACAGAAGCACAAAGAATTTTGCATTGTAATAAACCTTCGCCCAGACAAGAGTTTATAGAAGGTGGGACCCTCAGGGTTTGCACCTCTGCCATCACCGTAAACAATTCCTCCTTTCACCTTAGTAATATGCAGGGGTGGGTTCGGCTATTGCATATGCATGAAATATACCATTCTCAAGTATGGACTGCTACAAAGTTGAGAGTAAATTGTTGTGCTATTTATTGTTTATGGAAAATTTTATTTTAATCCAAGGAAGCAGGAATCAGAGGCTAGAAGCCCGCAAGTTTGTTCCCCCCAAATACAGAGCAAAATTCAAGATCTGTTCGCTTCGAGATACCTGGAGCCATTGCGTTTGAAAGACTGGAAGTCATAGGCAGAAGGAAATATACACAGAGGAAGACAATTCCAGAGATGACCTGTTGTATATTTGAAGGACAGGGTGTGATGGTCAGCTTATAATTACAGATATGGACAAAAAAGGGTGAAAATTTGCTGCAAACGGGTGCTGTGCGCCCGCCGGAATGGAATAGGATGTAAGCATAGTGTTCAGAAGGGTAGTAACTATTGAAGTAGAAATAGACAAGAGATAAAGATGCAACAGTGGGGCTAAGAGACAGATGATGAAAGAAGCCAATAAGAGGAGGTAAGATGATCTTTCTAAGATATATCCCAAGAGAGTGAAGTCCCAGATATGTTAAGAGATAATACAGGACTGAGCTGAATATTGTTAAATATTAACGGACACTGATATGGAAGATTTTGATGAGTCGAAAAATGTGAGACCCGAGTTTCTGATATATCAGAAAACAAGATTACCTTTACCTCAATAAGATTTATATAAGCCAGGTTTGAAATTAGTTATACCAGTCTCATCACGTGGTTGTGGAAGTAAATGCTGTATTGGAGAGGTGAAGGGTAAAGTCATCAACCTCTGATTGAATGGGGATAGATGCACAGCTTAGTAGGTCACTGACGAATTAAAGAGAGATATTTAGTTATTGGACAGGACCCTGAGGAAGACCAGTATTGATAGCTCTAGGAGAATGACGATGGCCGTCCACAGAAGCAGCCATACAACGACAGAAAGGAAGCTGGAGACGAAGGTCCAGACAGAAGAATTGCAACCTTAAGAGGGGTGTTTGGAAATTACACATTTATGCCAGACTCGATCGAAAGCCTTTGAGATATCAATTGTAATGGAAAAGCTTTCGCCAAAGTCCCGAGAAAAGGATGAGTAGGAGTCTGAAAGGAAAGTGGGAAGACCGTCAGTGGAACGCTTTTGGAGGAACCCATCCTGGCCATCGGAAAGAAGTTTATGAGAGGAAAAAGGCTTTTTTTTTTTTTTTTTTAAGAAGAAATTTAAAAACTTTAGAAACACAGGATGGTTAAGCGATTAGACGTTAGTAAGGGAGTTGGGAACGGTTATCCTTCTTTGTGAGAGACTGAATGAGAGAAGTGTTTGGTATGAGCTGAAAGAAAGCTAAGTTTAGAGTCCTGCGTTGTTTATTATTTGTTGCAAGTTTTTGGTGACGAAAATAATTAGTCGATAATGATAAGCAACAACCAAACTGTACAGTGGACTTTATTACTTTTTAATTTATCCTGTAAGGGAGGTCACAATGGCATCTGAGGCTACAATGAGACAGAGACTGAAAAATTGCAAACAACTGATCTAAGGAATATTAGAAGGATTTCGTGAACTGGATCCCAAATATTATTTTTTATTAAATTGATTTGCTTAATGCCAAAAGAACTTCATTATTCCAACAAGAGCTGCTGTTGAAACCATTTTTAGCTCCTCTTCTTTCTTTGCATTAACTTGACTAAATAATACTCTTGTCCAGCAGACTGATCTACGCTAACCCAGCTTTACCTAACCTAACCTATTTTAACCAGAGCCAACCCAACCCAACTCAGTCCTATCACACTATACAAAACCAACCCAAAACAACCTAACCCAGCTCAACCCAACCCTACTTCACTAATCTAGCCTAACCTATTCTACCATGAGCTTCCATGAAATGAGAAATTGCCCTAATCGACAACAGTCCTGAAATTTGCGCCCTGTCATCGCCACTGTTCTCTTATCTCCCCCGCCGTGCCTCACTCCCCTTCCATTTCCCGCTCCAGATTATGCCCCAGTGTAAATTGCCTCGTTCTCGCCGATCACTACTGCTCCTCACCATCCCATCCAGTGCTGCAACTGTTTTTGTT
The DNA here is from genome assembly GCA_018397915.1 of Birgus latro. Lineage (NCBI taxonomy): Eukaryota > Metazoa > Arthropoda > Malacostraca > Decapoda > Coenobitidae > Birgus > Birgus latro. The sequence goes on along the minus strand of JAGKTI010015508.1, from coordinate 11,208 downwards.
ATTTCTGCCAGCCTTTTGCACTTTTCCCAGCCTTCTTTGATGCATCTGCCTTTCATCTTCTTCATTTTTTTACAGTCTTGGAACAATTTTTCATCAGACAACATGTATTTCGGTTATTTGAGTTTATTTATATATTCCTTCAGAGCAAGATGATTTTCCAGCGCCAGGTAGAATCGTGTTGTGTTCGGATGGGTAAACCAGGTAAATCGTCGCTGGAATTATGTGGGTTAAATTTTACGTCCCTTTATATTGTTCATTACTAATCTGATTCCCTCTGTGTGTGTGTGTGTGTGTGTGTGTGTGTGTGTGTGTGCGTGTGTGTGTCCTTCCGTCTGACCGTCTGTCCGTCAGTCAGTCAGTCTGTCTGTCTGTCTGGTCGTCTCCCAGCCCCTAGACTACTGTCACTCTTCCAGTTCCTTTTCATTTTTCTTATTACCATTCTTTTCCCGTATTAAGTAACAGTAATGTTCATCTCAGACTTCCACTGTCCCGCCAGAGGGTCTGATGAAATACCCTCAGACAACCACAGGATCTTGTGTTGCCTGTATTTTTTTTTTTTTCTGTACCAGAGTTTACTTCAGTAATAAAAGATAAAGGTAGTGTTTCTCATTGGATTGCCGTTTCAGTATTTTATAATTGTAAGTGCTGTGTATATTCCTGAATCAAGTGTTTACATCAGCGCTTACGTTTTCAACACCAAGCGACCAGGTGTTTTGTTGTTTTTACCCAACAGCTATTTTTCTATTTACATTAATTTTTATAGCGAAATAATACTCCTATTTCTGTATATTTAAGATGGAAATGTATTTTCATGTATTATCATTTGCAAACATCATAAAGCGTATTTTGTGGGCAAGTATCATATACAGTAACTGTGTGCTGAGATACTGATCAACTGTTTTATTGGGCACAAACGTGGCAAATGAACTTCAGTATTAATAAACGTAAATTGCTAAAGATTGGCAATAAAAACGTAAGGGCCAGATATAACATGAATAACACTCAACTTGATAGTGTAAACCACGGAAAATACTTAGGAGTTATAATAAACGATTTTAAACCAAACAAATAGTGTACCGAGGCTGTTAAAAACCAATAAATGTATTGGATTCATTGGTAGGGCATTTGGATATCAATCCGAAAATATCGTCCTTACTTTGTATAATTCCTTAGTACGCCCGTACCTGGAGTACTGCGTCCAGTTCTGGTCACTGTATTATATGAAAACATATGAGAAACTTGAGAGAGTACAGCGAAGGGTGACAAAAATTATATCTAGAATGAGGAATTAACCATCTGAGGAACGATTAGAGGAGAGGAACCTGTTTATCTCAACTATGCGCAGACTAAAGGGGGAATAGATTCAAGTATACAAAACCTTCAAAGGACATGATAACATGGCTGTCATAAAGTACTTCACAGTAGATAGGTCAAATTATACTAGGAAGCAATGGACATAAAATCATGTGCAAGCTAGGCACTTATTTTCAGCAGGGTTCGACGAGCAAGTATATGGAACAGGTTGCCTTCATATGTGGTTAACTGTAACAGCACTAACATTTAAAAACGGCCTGGAAAAACATGTCTTACGTCCAATTCTGAATAATACATTTATTAATTAAGATTTCTTGTTGTTGATAACATGGGGGGTATACCAGTAACCCTTGAAGAATAACGACATAATTGCAGGCTAAAACAGTATAGAATATGGTTTCCAATCATCCTATCCTATGAAATCTCCATGACAGCCTCTCTTTGCAGTTTGACGTTCTTTCTCACGATTTCCTGCCGCCTTCGGCTGGAGGGTTTGGTGGGGGATGGGAGTCTTCCTGCGTCCCTATCCTTATATTTGACAGAATAGTTAGGTTAGTCATAACCTGTCCTGTAACAAACATCCTCAATAGGACCAATAGGTCTGTAGCTGTATGCTTTCCTTTTTCCACCTCTGTATTGTCCACTTAGTACACTGTTAGCTGCCATGGTCAGTTGCAGCGCATTACTCTCTGCAAATAATTTTTAGGCCCTTCACTTTTATGGGATCCAGTAGAATCGCGGTATAGAAGGCCAGGAACCAATTACCAGATGACTTCTGCAGCATCAGTTAAGGTGTCTTCCAATCAGTATCTTGGATTTGTAATTATGTTCCCGACAATCTTCAACAAGTCAACATCTTGTCAGCTGTACAATTACTGTCCAGCTACATACGTCATAATGTCTTATCCATGCTACTCCAGACGCTTTTATTTTGGCCAAGACGACGTCTTTCCTGGGTTAAATAAATCGTCTGGAGATAGCAGAAATGCTGACCTAATACGTCACCACATTGAAGGGATGAAACAACCCAAACATCAGGGTGGGCAAGTGGCTCATGACCAGTGTTACTGTGGTAGCTGGTGAAGGACAAGGAGGAATGTAAAATAGGTAGTTTAACATGATACCCTCTTTTTCTTGTTATGAACCGTAAATATTTCGAACCTAATATTGCACACTGAATCAATTGCTACCGGCATTCGACAGGAATTTATATCCATGGCTGACTATTAAAAGTGGGTGTTGTTAGTAATGTATGTCCTGTCCTATACATGCATACATTCCCACCCTGTAGGCTCTGCTGTGGTATAATAAAGAATTATTACCATACTTATCTACTTAGTCCTAGACTTACTAGCGTAAATCTTCCTGGAAATAAAACATGCCCAAATCTACTATTGCTCGGAAATTTCCGAGTAGGACAAGCTTGGGGGCTGGTCCTGGTCCCATATTTTCTTACTGTAGTAGATTTGGGCATTGTTTTCTTTTTCAGAAAGGTCTAGGTTACGTTAATTTAGTCTGTTAGCGCAAGGTTATGTTAAGTTGGTATGGTAAGTTCAGATGAGGTTAGGCAGGGTTAGGTTTGGATCGCGATGTTAGGATTATGAAATAAAGGACGAACAACCATCATGCGAAGAAGAAAGTTAGCACTCGGAGCTAAAATAGTTTACAGTAAGGACACATGCGGCCTGGTGCTGGTGCAGCCGTCTCGGGGACGGTAGGGGAGTAAGAGCGCCTCAAGGAACCAAATTATAAAAGTTTGTAAATTGAGAAAAGCCGACCCGCTTGCTGTGAGGCAGTGGGAGATCAGGATGGGGCATGTTGTTTTTTTTTTCTCGTGTTCATATGTCATCATCATCATCATCATCATCATCATCACCATTAACATTATCGTTACCGTTACCTTTTTCCCCTCGTAAGGATGGAGGAAAGTAGGATCCAGAAACAAGGAATAAGATCATGAAAGGTACCATATCTCACGATAGGTTAAACTCGTCGATATTATGAGAGAGAGGGAGACTTGATCATGGGCAACTCGGTCAACCCTCCGCTTTACGCATTTCTTAACAACTAGACACTTCTCATAAACAAAAAATGAACTAAAGAAAGATGTAAGAAGGATAAAACATTTGTTCTCATCATCAACCTCCTTTCATTTGGTGTCCATAATTTAATCCCTTCTTTTTCCTTAGATCTCTGTATTCCTGCCTACGTTGGTCCTTCGTCGCAAAGCTGAGGGACTTACTAATTAAGGAAATTCAATCCCTTCTCCCTGAGTTCATCTTACGCATCGTAATATGGCTTTCGGGCAGATGATTTGATACAGCTTAGTGGATGCCTCTCAGTGAATTAATTAATGAAGATCTATCCTTACCTTTCTGACTGGAAAAATGTCTCATGAGCTTAATAGAGGTATTTCGAGATGGGAAAAATTTTATGTCCTCGAGTAAAGGGTTTAAGGTGATTTGTCTTATCTGTTTTCTTAACCACTCCTTTTGTAATAAGGGTAAGGGTAAGAACACAAAAAAAATCAAGTTACTGGCATGTGGGTTATACCACCGACTTACAGGTGCCATGACTGACCATGTCATCAAGCTGTGCCGCACTCGGTAGACGCATATTGATCCCTTTCGGTGCTGGTTGCCCTCACCAAGTTTACCGGAATGAACACAGCAACCTTTCCACGCTTGCCTGGACAGATATTTGTGTTGCTGAGACAGTGATAGTTGTGCAAGGTGTGTAGCAGAACAACATTTTCCTCAAGCGACTATCGTCCTTATTTACAATGCAATCAAAAGTTTCCTAAGTCATTCTGATGTAAAAGAAAAAAAAAAGTCTCATTTAGTCTAAAACAAATAGCCATTGATTACAGCGTATTCCAATTCACTTCCTTCTGATCCTTCTACCAGGGCTATAGGATAAAAGAAAACCCTTGTTGGACGACGAGCCACGAGCCACACGTATTTACTGCAGGACAGCGACACAATTGAACCACAACTCGCAGATAAACCTAAGTCTTCTGCGTCCATCTAGCCGCGCTGTCTGCTAGTTCTGTTCACCTCTTGAAACAGGCAATAAGGTAAACTGCTTTTCTTTTATTTTACCCCAAAATTACTTACTTGATCATATGTCATCTGCCTTATGCCAGTGAGTGTCTTGGCCTGTTATGGATATAAACTTATGTGTGCGGGGTGAAGTTAGGATTACTGGGGTTCGAAAGGTGACCCATTAAAATTAGGAAACTTTTAATTAATTTCCCTTTCTGTTAGACTTTTTATTGTTCTCTGGACTCTGCATCACCCCATCCCCAGGTGGGAAAAGAGTTCTTTGGACTTTGTCCCACCTCAGCCACAGGTGGTGTGAGTTCTGGAAAATGATGAAGATTTAACAATATATAATTATGAAGTATTATACATTTCATGGGTGTGCATGGGTGCACATGTAATGACCTCTGTCATATAAAAGTAGAGTCAGGCCACTTCTCTCCTCTCTTCGAATTGGAAACAAACCAGTATTTGTTTGCAGAATGGATAGACTGTGTTAGATAACGACACTTTACCTCATAGTTCGGTTGTAACTTCTACTGTCAGTGGAGAAATAGCAAATATGTTGAATATTTAACAGTTATGATGTCCCGCCAACTAGGTGAAAATTACAGTTTCCCTCTGTCAGGGACAAGTGTGTAAGTCTCACAAATTCTGATAATTCTGATCAAGAGGTATAGCTTCTCAAATCATTGTATTCATAAAGAATATTAAGCTGGTTTCGTGGGAGCAGACATTCACTGGCAGTAAGAATACGAGTAGGGAGGTGGAACAAGCGGGCTCGACTAAACTTGCAGTTGTGTCTGCGTGCGATAGCAACACGCAACTACAGGTACTAGATACCTGATGATCATCAGGGTGAATACGCAATACCATTTACCTGAATATTTAATCACAGTTTTAATCAAACCGATGTGAGTTAGTTCGTGAAATTCTTGATAAAATAAACTACCTCTGATTGAGTTCCCTGGGATTCCTTCCCTTTTCTCTCTGCATTATGCTTTTGTCGTTGACTTAATGATCAATTTTGCAAAACAACGGATAGGCCTGCCGTAGATAATCTGATCTGATCGTTCTGGTGCAACTATATCAAGATGCGATATGAGAAATTTGACAATATTTATGTGTGTGCAACAACTACAAAATTTATAGACAGATGCGAAAGCACAGAGACTTAATATTGGGCATGGTTCATGTTTTTTTTTTTGTGTGTGTGTGTGTGTGTGTGTTTTTTTTTTATAATGCAAGGAAGAAGGAACCAAAGGCCAGGAGCCCACAAACCGTTCCTTCCAAGAAAAAACGAAAACAGTACAACAGAAAGCCAAATTCTAGATCCTTTCATGTCTGAAGCAGTAAAGCACCTTGTTTCGGAAAATCCTTAACGAATGGCTAACTTACAGGGCTATTAAAAAAACATGACCATCTTAAAAATAAAAAAAAAAAGATTTGCAGCTGTTGGTCATCCACAGAAGTGGGGGGATGATTGATCTTCGCAATTATAAAAAGAATTATTAAGACTTTCAGTTACTGGATCTGACATTCATGTTATTCATGCTACCTCCAGACGATTTTTTCAACATCAGAGCGGCTCTTCGAGCTTCAGGGATACCCCTTCACTAAATGAGGTTCTTTAAAACTTGAAAGATGGTCGTCTGGTGGTAGGAGAATATCACAAGTACGTCCCTGAACTGAATTGGCTACCACGACTTGTATCCCCGTTATTATTCACGTAACCCGTACCTCATTCGTCCTCGGCCAAAACCACGGCCCACCTTCCCTCCAGGTCCGTACCCAGCTGGGATGGATCCAGGTGCCTGGGGGACAGATCCGGTAGGAGAGGAAACCCGTCATGATTTTTTTTTTTTTAAATAAGGAAAAGGGAAAGACAGTACACACAATTTTCCTCAGCCTTTTTTCATCCTGTAAATCAAAATCTAACTTAAGGGTGGCCTGATCATAAGTTTCATTGTGAATCCTGGTTCTGAGCTCCATTAGGCGTCGCTTCCTTTTCCTGTTTCCACTTTGACTTCCCATCCATGTTCAGTTTCCTCAACGTTAGGGAATCAATCCAAACTCTGCCTTGGGGATGCCTTAGTACTCTCGGGCTCGTAGGACTCGCTATGAGCAGAATAAAATCATATGACTTAAGGAGGAACAAAATACTAGAGTTGGTCCGATCATGAGAGTTAATAGTGAAAGGATTAGCACTCTCAGCTAAAGAAAATCGTGTGGAATCAGCTGGAGTAGAATATCAGAGATGTCACAACATTTTCTGCCTTAACGTCTCTTTCAAGACAATTTTGGTTGTAATTTCGCGTCAGTAAGAGGATACTAGATTAGACGTTGAAGCTTTTACCTTGTTTCGTTTATGTTCTAACTTCGCTAATTATAAGCGAGCTAGCGCAGAGAGCGAAGCGAGCAAGCGTAGCAAAGCGATGTTCACTCTACGTTCAGCAGAGAAATGGGCGGCCCGACACGACCCGGCGCGACATGACCCGGCCCAGCCCGACACGACAGGGCCCTACTGCGATAGTTTTCAGAGGCTAATAACTTTTCTTCTATGTGAGATCGAGAAGAGATTCTTTCAGCAGATAGTAGATACATTCAATAAATTTTGTTTTTAGCTATATATTTACTCATGAGACAAAAAAAAAAAAAAAATTGGAATCCCAGCTTTCCAAGGGAATATACCGAGGGCTTCAATTGACATACTCCACTATGAGTCGAGTTAAAAAAGGTTTCCTGTTCGTTTATTCTAACAATTAAATATCCGACATTACTCTCAATTTTACAAAAACGTTTTTTCCATGTTTAGGGGACGAAATCAACAAGGGTAATCGCCTCGTTTCTAGGTTTTATCATTCGATCAAAAGCCAAGCGTTTACTGACGCAGTTCATTAACAAGGCAAGTCGGGAGCAGAGAAGTGAACATTGCGCGTGTGATAAATGCTACGCCGTCTCGCTATATAGCCTACGCATCCAGAGAGAAAAGGTGAGAGAGACAAAAACTGAGAAAGTAAATATTTTAGCTCATTTATTTTTCTGTTATTGTCCAACTGCCTTACCAGGGATGTTGAAAGTTTACACCAAGGTGAAATAATGATGATAGACATAACAAACGCTTACTCGCTCGGCACACGCTCACAAAGCGCACTTTACTGGTATATAATGCCGGTGAAGAAGAACACTTTTACGTGGTGGCATCGATATGATCGGACTGTGGAGCTACCCAGTTATACAAACGCCTCGCAATCCCCTCCATATCCCCCAAAAGGAAGATGATAGCTGCGGAAATGGGCAGCTTCGGCCTGCAGTTCACCAGGTTCACGTTCAGATGAGCCTAGGGTTGCAAGTAGTACTAATGGTGGTTTATAATGATATTAGGGTGTACAAGTGGGTGATTTACAATAGTCTAAAGGTACTGACTCTGTTGTCCAGTCAACCCGAGGACGTTCTATTAATTGTGCCTAAGTACTATCAGATCGTTTAATACAACCTATTGAGGGTTAATGAAGGCTGCTTCTAACCTTCTAGTCTAAAGTCTCATTTAAATAAAATCGTCTGGAGATTATATAAATACATTCTAAATTACGTAACTGTATCGTAAAAATTCAGTGTATTTACCTAAATAAGTACAGTCTATAAAAGATATATATCGTGCAGGATGGGCAAGATTGTATCCAGAATTATTTCTCTTGTGAAGTTCCAGGAAGATTAGTCTGCTATCTTTTGAATGTGGGTACAGTACCAATACCGACTAAACATTGTTCTAAACAATTGATATAGGGCATCTTTATAAAAGCAGATTTAAAATCGGGAGAAATAATAATCATGAATATTCCAATAGTCGTCTGTGGCGCCAGATGCTTCACGCTAAGTGTGCACCGATAATTTTTTGTCGACTTTACATTTCCCCCCTCATGATAGAAAAAATAAAAAAGTCATTATATGCTATATTCGAATAAATAATCTACCCTCTTTTTAGTGCAAACAAACAGTCTTGACCTAGGCTATACAGACAAGGATGAGTTCCCTCTCGTAACTCAGATTATTATTTGCAGGAAGAACAAGAGACATGAGAACTCTGAACTCGTTAGCTTGTTCCTTCCACAAAAAACAGTAACTCATACATTGTTATTCTGGTAACTAAGAACGTGAACAGAAAATTCTGCACTCTCCTTCACTTTTCCTGCAAATACAAATCATTGTTACAATAGGAAATTGATAGTGTTCTGTGAATCTGTGTCCTGCTTGCCCTGGGTGACTTGCGCTCAAAAATATCAGTACATTTCACAGCAATAATTAGAAGTGAACGACGACTTTCGAAACCCAGTAATGCTATCTTCGGAGTCCAAGAATCATTCCAGAATATTGTGGAAGACTTTCACACTGCTTCGACTAAAAGGTGAAACGCAAATCTGGTGTACAACTGTCATACCAAGATGACACTGCCCACTTTCCTCTTTCCACTCATGCATGTGTTTGAAGGGACGCGATGATAACCAGTGAACATATGTCGAACAAATACAGTTTAGGAAGCCAAAAGCCAATAATGCTAATAATGGGAGCACGAACAAACAGAGCTGGAACATGCTAACACAAGAGCTAAAATAATCCAGACTTAGACATCAAGACGTGTGTGTATAGACAGCTAAATAGATAGATAGATATAGATATAGATAGATAGATTGATAGATAGGGATATAGAGATAGACAGAGATAGATAGATAGATATAGAGATAGATAAAGGTAAATATAAAGATACATAAATAGATAGAGACAGATAGACAGAAATAGATATGGATAGATCGATCGATAGATAGATATATAGATAGACAGACAGATAGTTAGATAGATTGATAGTTAGATATAGATATATATAGATATATAAATATGTATATGGATATATAGATAGGCATATAGATAGATAGATAGATATGGATAGACAGAGATACAGATATAGGTATAGATACAGATATATCTATCTGTCTATTGCCAGATACCTTAATCCAGTAAGGGGTGGCCACAAACAAATCGCCTCCATGTCGCCCTGTCCCCCTCCATTTCACTGACCTGCCCCCAGCTAACACCTCCGTCTTTCATATACCTCTCCACTCCGTCTCTCAATTTCATCCTTGGCCTCCCCCTCCCTCTCCCCCCCTCCACCTCACTCATATACACTCTCCTCGTCAGTCTCTCACTCTCCATCAGTATCTATATATACTGTATAGATATATGGATATTGATATAGGTTTTGATAGATATGTTATATCTGTGTGTGTGTGTGTGTGTGTGTGTGTGTGTGTGTGTGTGTGTGTGACAGAGAGACAGACAGACAGACGGGAGGGGGAGGGAGGGAGGGAGGAAAGAAGGATGGAATGAATGAATGAATGAAGGAAGGACCTTCATCGAATAATAAAAATAATGCAGTCAAGAAAGATAAATAACGTAGACTAAAAGGAAATGTGCATCAAGAAAGAAACCTTTAAGTGCAATGCTCTAAACTGGAACTAAATAAACAGTGAGGGGAAGAAGTCTGTTGTTTTATTCAGAACGAAATTATCGAGCATAACCTTTCATATCAAGTGAACATTTAAAAAGTGAACGTAAAGTGCTGGGTACGTGAAGCTGGTGACGCCCGAGGTAATGCATGGGCTAATATTTTATGCTGGATTGTGACTAGTTGCCTCATAATTACCATCGCAGGAAGCAATTAGCACGTCAGTATTCCCAGCAGGAAGAAATAGACAAACTTGGAGTAAAATGCTTTGCTGTGAAAACGCGGGAGTTTTAATTAATACTTAAAAGAACAGAGTGTGAAGCGTTAAAATATGTCGCAGAGGGTGGTAGGGAAGTGATGTTGTGCTGAATGTCAGTGTGAAAGGAAGGCCGTGGCGGTAGTTAGACTGGAAACCCAACTGCCTGCTACAACACCTAGAGTGTGAAAGCGTTCTGGAAGCGAGATGGTGCAACAATGCATCGGAAAGAGTTACAGAAATGCAGAGAAAGCAGAGTCAGCGATTTAATCCGAACGTGGAAGCTTTTGTGTGGTATTTAATCTACTTATGTTTGATGTCCCATATATGGGATAAAAACTATTGTCTTGTTCTCAGGCAGCCAAACCCTAAGGCAAAGTCTCCATCTACTCTTGGTTCCTGATCACTCAGCGTAGCGTTCCTTTTTGCATTTGAAGAAAGAACGTGACTTAGCGACGAATAGTTGTCAATCATAATAAACCTCGTGTAATCAGTAGGCATTATTCTTAGCTAAACTTTACTTATCTTTGTCTAGAATCGACAGTTGCAGTGATATAATCAGATAGTGAAACTCGTACCCACCAGCTGGACTAAGGATAGAACATCTGACTTTGTCCTGTGACCTTGATCTTTGGTCGATTGCCGTGTAACCTTGACCCTTCATCTATTGTTTTAAAAACAAGTCATCCCATTGGCTGATTCCTAACACTTCTTCAAAATTTAGTCCGATTCAGAGCAGAAGTGTTTGAGTTATTTTGTTCACACACAGACACACGGGTCGAACTTTTAACCTTACCCAGTGACATTGACCTTTGGTAGATTTTTCTTAAAATCGAATTTCTCATTCTTGCCCAACCCCCAACCCTTCAGCCAAGTTTGAATTAAATCAGATGAAAGCTATTTAGGATGATCTTGCTAGGCAAGACTTTGACCTAGTCCTGTGAATTTGACCTTCTGGCTATTATTCTCAAAGACAATAGGCCAACTCTTTCGTTGTCCCTCAACCACTTCACAAGGTTTGGTTATATTCTGATAAAAGCTGTTTGAGTTATTGTTCACACACACACACACACACACACACACACACACACACACAC
>JAGKTI010015507.1:0-20462 GCA_018397915.1 Birgus latro | reverse complement strand
TAATGAACAGTTATGTCCTGCATCATCCTTGAACATGCTTGGGGTTTCATTCTCTCAGGATTTGTCTTGGAAAGAACATATTACATCACTTGTGAAATCTGCTTCCAAGAGATTAGGTGTGCTAAGCCGATTCCGTACTTTCTTTACCCTTGCACAGTTGTTGACCTTGTACACGGGTTTTATTCGCTCGTGTATGGAGTACAACTCTCATGTGTGGGGAGGCTCCCCACATGCAGCTCTTCTCAATAGGGTGGAGTCAAAGGCTTTTCGTCTCATTAACTCTCCTCCTCTTACTGATTCCCTTCAACCATTGTCTCTTCGCCGCACTGTTGCATCTTTATCTCTCTTCTATCGCTACTTCAATGGTCACTGTTCCTCTGAACTGTCTGCTTGCATCCCTCCACCTCTACGACGGGCACGTAGTACCCGTCTAGCAACAAACTCTCATCCCTTTTCTGTCCAACTCTCTAATGCAAGAGTTAACCGTTACTCCCAGTCCTTCATTTATGCAACTGGTCAACTCTGGAACTGTCTTCCTCTGTCTGTATTTCCTACTTCCTATGATCTCCAGTCTTTCAAACGCAGTGTGTCCAGGCATCTCGAATTGAACGGATCTTGAATTTGGCTCTCTTTTGTACTGTTTTTGCTTTTTCTTGGAAGGAACAGTATGCAGGCCTGTGGCCTTTGGTTCCTTCTTCCTTGCATAAAAAAAAAAAAAACCTTCTGTTCGTAGGCTAGTACCTCATGGCCCTGAGCTTCCAGTTCTAAACCCATCATTAAGTACCACAAGCGAATCAGAACCTAGTGAGGAGGATAGTTGCATGGGTGTCGACTTTCAAGAGGATTTAGAGAGCAAGGAGCTGCACTTTCTCAGTCAGATGGAGCTCTATGACCTTATTAGAGACCTTAATTTGCACAAAGAGAAATTGAACTCTCTGAATCTTGACTTAAGCAGTGGAGCCTGCTAGAAGATTGAGTTTGTTCACCTATTGTCATAGACATGAAGAGCTCTCAATGTACTTCAACATGGACGATATGCTTTGATACTGTTATTTTGTCATATTGGTAATGCAACGCCTTTGCAAGTATCGTCCTTATGCAGTTGTTTGTAGACTGTTGGAAGAATTCACTGAAGGCAGTCCTTCTCCATAATGGAAATTCCAATTTCCCCCGGTGGTAGGGGTGCATGCGTGCCCCTGTGATCCCACAAGCCTGCCCGTGGATGTAACGACATGTGGCAGGGTGAGGGGTTTGACTAAGTGCTGCCTGAAATGTAGGTTACCCGTATGGTTCATCGGTGCTGCCCTCCAGAGGGGTCGCCTTGGTACTGTCCTGAGTTTGTTGGTTGGCTGTCTGGGCTGGAGGGTGTCTGGGTTTGGGGGTGTTCGGGAAGGGGATCTTTGCACTGGTGGGAGTAAAGTTTCGCATCACGGGATATCCTTTTTGGGTCAAGGTACCACGCTCCCATTAGACCACGGTCGGTCCCCTTACTCCTTGGTAGGCAGTGTCCCTTGGCTCCTGGTTCCATTTCACCTGTCACAAATGTACATATAGATACATTAAACACTTCTTTAACCACTCGTTTGTGTGGTGACCAGCCGCACAAGTCGCCACCACCTGGTCACTCTCTGGCTGGCGACCCTGTACCCTCCGGGTCATCTGCCAAAACTGCAAACCCAGATGTCCCTTCTATCAAGCTGTTACCGGGCCTCTTTGTGAAACACTCTTATACAAAATACATAGTACTCAAAACAGCTGATGGTACTTCCTTCCGGAACCTAAACTGTTTTCAGATTCACAATGGTTTAGTTACTGCATGTGGATTTACCCCCAAGATCTCCTTGCAGGGCGATAGTTCTCTATTGCTAGAGGCCAGGAATGAAGAGGAGAGTTCACACATCCAGTCCCTTACTATGGTCACCGGTTATCCAGTGTCTGCTTCTCATCACTTGGCCTTTAATCATTTCCGTGGGGTTGAGTATTCTCGTGACTTGATCTCTTATTCTGATTCATCCCTCCTGGAGAGACTGGCTTCTCAGGGAGTTGTAGCAGTACAGAGAATTATGAAGAAAGTTGATGGGGTTTTAACACCCATGCCCACTCCTATCTTGACATTTGATCGCCTTACTTTGCCAGAGGTTGTCACTGCTGAGTGTTGGAAGCTTAATGTTAAACCTTATGTTCTCTGACCTAGAAGGTGCTGTTTTTGTCAAAGGTTTGGTCATGTTCTCCATTCATGCTGGCGGGAAGCGTCTGCCCTTCCTGAGGTCTGTGGAAATTGTGGTGGTGTTTCCCATGGTATGGTTGATTGTTCTCAACCCTCTAAATGTTTTAACTGTGGAGGAGCGCATGCAGCCTCCTGAAGGGATTGCGATGTGTACGAGTTTGAGTATGAGATCGTTTCTGTCCGAAAGGAGAAAATTTCCTTTTCTGAGGCAGAGGCAAGGATAAGGGAGAGGTTCATTTTTTTTTTCATTTTTTTTTATGTGTCCGACTCTGGGCATAGGCTTCATAGTCTGCTATCAAGGCCCAGCAGTCCTCCTACATACCATACACCTCTACATGTCACCACTTCGGCGCTAACACCCACCGTCCATATTGAATACAGGCTAGGGCTGTCTCATACAGGACTGGTGTGTTGGTATTAGCGGGGGTGATTTTACATCTCGGCGGGTCTTCTGGTAGATCAGTAACGCTTAGTTTAACGAAATTCAAATCCTCAAACTGTCCCTTGCCCTAATGAGGCTTTGAACCTGGGTCCGTTAGGACTGCAAGACACCTCTCTACTGATCAAGCCACCGCCTGGGAGTTACCTTTGTTGCTATCTTGTCTCGCTCTGAAGCTACCCAGCAGGTGCCCCTGCCATTACACAATACCTCATTAGCCTCTTGGGGTTCTACTTCCCAGCCTTTTCAGCCGGGGGGTTCTACTGCGGGGGTGCAACCTGAAAGTGGGTGTGCTTCCTGCAGGGAGGTGCCTCCTGTCTCAGGGGGTGTCCCCTTTGGGGTGGTGCTTCCTGCATCTGGAAGTGCCTCCTCCATCCCGGTTCCTTCTGTGGCAAATGTCCGTGTTGACACTACACCCTGCCTTGTCACATCCAAAACTCCCAACGTCTTTCCTGTGTATGGTAAGATTCACCGTGACTCTTCAGAGTGCTCAGAGATGGAAGCCCTGCTACCAAAGATCTCTGCTGTGGAGCACACTACTCTCTCTCTACTCAGGATGCTCAGGGGTCGAGGCGAGTGCAGATGGCGTTTCTCTGATGACCCAGCCACCACCAGACAGTGGTGGTACCTAGAGCGTTGATGCACCTACTCAGCTGCATGAGGCCTTGCCCTCTCAGGGTTTCAGTACTGTGGGGTGTGCTACCGATCGTGCTCATGCTCATGGTGGCACTGCCTGCTGTACTCCGGCTAGGGGAGCTTGCGGTCCCACTACCAAGCCATATCGTGCTCCACCACAGAAGACCATTGTCCGACCCTTTTCTTCTTCCTGCAGGTTATCTTCAGCCAGGCGGCACACTGTGCACAATAATGGTTCCAAGACAAGTGCTGTTCCACCTCAGAGGAAGAGTGTTTTAAGACTTTCCTCTTCCTCGTCCTCACGTTTGCCTGCAGATGTTCGACATAGGGTGCGGGATCTTGGTACTTGGCAGTCTCTTCCCAAAGGGCCCTCCTAAGCATCAATCAAAACCCACTCGCTTGTCAGGAGCTGTACAGTCCTGCACTTAATCATCACTCCTCCACTGTGGGTTCTGTCATTCAGTGGAATTGTCGGGGATTATGTGCAAACTATGAGGAACTGTGTCATTTTGTTTCTCAATTCACTCCTCTATGCATGTGCATCCAGGAGACCATGGTTGGTGATGCTTTTCCTTCCGGTCCTTCTAGTTACCATGCGTTTTATTCTGATCCTGTGCCGGACCAAGGTCATCATGGAGGTGCTGCTATCTTCCATCGCGAGGATATTCCATGTAGTCATCTGCACATCTCAACTCCCCTGCAGGCTGTTGCTGTCCGGATGGTTTTACATAGTCAGTCTACAATTTACAGCCTTTATCTTCCTCCTAGTGCTACTGTTGAATGGGAGAATCTGGAATGCCTTGTTCATGGCCTTCCTTCTCCCTTTCTGTTACTAGGAAATATTATGGTCACCATCTACAATGGAATATGAGTAAAACCAACCCACGGGGTACTATGCTGGTCTCTTTAGTGGAGGATGATGAGTTGGGCATCTTAAACTCCAGTAAGAAGACTTATTTTCATAGCCAGACTGTAACTTTTTACTGCCATTGACTTGTCCTTATTTTCAGCTGATGCTGTTTTAGATTTTACATGGGATGTTTTGCCAGACCGGTGTGGCAGCGACCATTTCCCATTTGGGGAGGAGGTGGCTCAGTTGGTAGAGAGGTGGCCTGCAGTCATAACGGACCCAGGTTCAAATCCCCTCTGGGGTGGGGAACAGTTTAAGGATTTGAATTTCATTAAATTAGGCTTTACTGATCTACAAGAAGACCCACTGACATGTCGCAAAAATACCTCCGTTAATACCAATACACCAGTCCTGTATGAGACAGCCCTAGCATGTATTCAGTATGGACGGTGGGTGTAAGCGTCGAAGTGGTGACATGTACTGGTGTATGGTGTGTAGGAGTACTGCTGGGCCTTGATAGCAGACTGTGAAGCCTTTGCCCAGAGTTGGACACACACACAAAAAAAAACTCTTGACTCCTAACGCAGGTGGACCTCAGCCACGTCTACCTCGCTGGCACCTGGACAAGGCTGACTGGCCACGTTTTAGGGAATTAAGTTCCATTTCCCTTTCTGTCGATGAGTTTGGCTGTCTTACTGAGGTAGTGTCATTTTTCACTGACATGTTGCACTCAGCAGCCCTGTTATCTATTCCAAGAACAAAGGGACAGTTTCCTAAACGTCCAGAACCCTCGTGGAACTCTGATTGCAGTTCCGCAATGAAAGGCAAACGAATCACCTTCTCTCAACTTTGTCATCACCGTGGGGATCCTCAGTATTTGGTGGCGTATCAGAGGGCATGAGCTCATATGAAGCAGGTTTTAATGGAGGCAAGGCATTCATCCTGGAAAGGTTATGTTTCCTCCGTCAGTTCGAGGACTTCCCTCACTCAGGTTGGAACCAGGTAAGGAAAATTTCAGGAAAATTTACAGATCCCTCCCCTCCTGTTCTATCTGCGGCAGGTGGAACCGTGGCTGATCCTTTGGCTGTTTCAGAGTTGTTTGTTGATCATTTTACCAGCATGTCACAGAAGGATGCAGATTTGCCTTTCATTTGTCAATGTCAACGTCTAGAGTTTCATCGTCTCAGTTTTGCCTCTTCTGGGGAGAGTCCTATAATGTTCCCTTTTCATTTTCTGAATTCCAGGCGGTTCTGTCACAGTATCTTGAATCCTCTCCTGGTCATGATGATATTACTTATGCCTTTTTATGTCATCTGCCTGATGAGTCCCTCTCATATTACCTTTCACTATTTAATAAGATATGGTGTTCTGGTGAGTTTTCTGCTTATTAAGGTGTTGTTGTAGTTATCCCCATCCCTAAACCAGGCAAGGACGAATTGTCGGCCTATTTCTCTGATGTCTTGTATATGTAAAGTTCTGGAAAAGATGGTCAATGTTAGGCTTGAGTGGTTTTTGGAGAAAGGAGACTTCTTATCCTCTCCCCAGTATGATTTTCGAAAGATGTGATCTACCTCTGATGCACTACTGTCCTCGGAATCTTCTGTTTGTGAAGCTTTCTTCACTAACTAACACCAGGTCACTGTCTTCTTCGATCTGGAGAAGGCATATGACACTGCCTGGCATTATGGCTTTTTCCCTCCCCAGTATGGTTTTCGAAAGATGTGATCTACCTCTGATACATTGCTGTCTTTGGAATCTTCTGTTTGTGAAGCCTTTTTCACTAACTAACACCAGGTCACGGTCTTCTTCGATCTGGAGAAGGCATATGACACTGCCTGGCATCATGGCTTTTTACAATTTCTTCATGAGTTTGGTCTTTTTGGACGCTTGCCCATTTTTAAACAGCAGTTTTTATCTAACCGTTTTTCATAGGTCAGAGTGGGAGGAGTGCTGTCTAATGCCTGTGCACTAGACGATGGAGTACCACAGGGGAGTATCCTTAGTGTTACTCTCTTTACTGTAGCCATTAACAGTGATAATCAGTGTACTTCCTGACGGTGTACGAGGCTCACTTTTTGTCAATGACCTCTCAGTTTCCTTCACCGCATCTAGAATGTCTCTAATAGTGAGGAAGTTGCAGCTGGCTCTTAATAGAATTTCTGACTGGGCAGAGTCTCGCAATTTCCATTTGCTATGACAAAATCAGTGGCTATGCATTTTTGCCATCTTCGAGGGGTTCACCTAGACCCTGACTTGTATCTCTATGGTTGGAGCATATCCTGTGTGGAAGAGACACGGTTTCTTTGTCTTCTGTTTAATAGAAGACTAACCTGGGTTCCTCATATTCGTTCTGTTAAGGTAACATGTCTAAAAGCTTTGAGTCTTTTGAGGGTTTTGGCTCATACCTCTTGGGGTGCTGACCAACAGACCCTGCTCCTCTTGCATAGGTCTCTAATTCTTCTTAAACTTGAATATGGATGTGAGGTCTACTCCTCTGCAACAGATGCCAGTCTCTGGTTGTTAAATTCTGTGCATCATCCTGGTGTACGTCTGGCAACCGGGGAATTCAGATCATCCCCGATTTCAAGTTTGTTGGAGGATGCTGGTGTACTCCCCTTGGATTTGCGATGCCAGTTGCTGATCATGAAGTGTTGGTATCTTCTTCACCGCATTCCAGACTCATTTTCTTCCGCCATAGTTTCCCAGGATTCACTACCTTCTGTTTATGACACCCATCCTAATTTCCTGAAGCCCTTTGTTTAGAGGTCGGGACTATTATGTCAGCCTTCTCTGTACCGAGGCTGGCAGTTTGTCCATGTCGGATCCCAAGGGTGGGTTCTTGGTTACTCCCTCGTGTGACATTTTGTAGGTCCGTTGTTGAAAAAGGTATCCCTCTCTCTGTTTTAGAACATGTCTCCACTCATGAGGGTTCTGTCCCCGCATATACTGACGGATCTAAGACTGATACTGGAGTAGGATTTGGTGCTGTCTTCCCTTAATTTAGTAGGGACAGTAGCCCTCCTGCCATTACTTCAGTGTATACAGCAGAACCGACTGTGATTTTATATGCTCCCAAAATCATTTTAATTCTCCCCCAATCCGTTTCTGTGATTTTTAGACGCGCTAGTGCTGTGTCTGCACTGGAGTCTTTTAATCTTTTAATGCATCCCATCCATTGGTTGTATCAATTTTAGACTGGCATTTTCTTCTTGGCCGTCGTGGCCGCCATGTGGACTTCTGTTGGGTTCCTGCACATGTTGATGTGGTGGGCAATAAGAGGGCAGATAAATCAGCTAAAGCTGTGTCTTCTCAACATCCCCCAATCTACTACCCGCTTCCTGCTTTTGATGTAACACCTTACTTGCGGTACGCAGTTCATACGTGTTGGCAGCGACACTGGGATAGTGTTGCTCATAATAAACTTAAAGAAGACTTTCAGGAATTGGTTGTGCCAAGGATACTCCCCTCCATATCTCGGCGATTGGAGGCGGTTCTTGCTAGGCTTCGCATTGGGCACTCTCGGCTTACACGTGGGTTCTTCATGAGTGGTGAGACTCAACCGTACTGTGATGATTGCCTTGTTCCCCTTACTGTTCATCACTTGCTAGTCGAGTGTCCGAGTTTAGGGGACCTACGTCAGAGATTCCTCCATAGAAATAAGGGGGCAGTTGGTGCCTACTGTCTCTCCTCGATGCTTGGTGGAGCCTCTAGCGATTTTACTGATAATTTTAGTTTTCTTCAGAAGGCGGGCCTCCTTCCACTTTTATAAGTAACTGATATTTTATAAACTATTCTTTTATAATATTCAGTGTTTTACACCTACTAACAGATACAAACTTTATTAAGAATATGCACTTTTTATTTGCTGCGTCTTTTACCTCATTGTCCGGCGGCATATGACCCTTGCAGTTGCGCTGCCAGATTTTAATACAATCAGTCAATCAATCAATCTTTTGTTCCAATTGCACATGCCCATCTAAGTTATGAAACTAAGAGTACTTTGTTGACCGCTATTGACTATAAAACACATCAGTGGAACATCTGTGGGGGCCTGAAGATGATCTGTTTGCTTCTAGTACTTCAGTAGTGTTAAACAAAGCACATGTGTTTTCTTTGTTTATGGAACAGCCGAGCAGACGCTAAGCATTGCACACAAAAGGAATAGCCAGTGTGACCGAAAGATATAGCTGGAAGGTTCAGCTGTCCTCACAGACCTTTTGTTGACCCTGAAATGGCATTCTTACCTCCACTTCTTTTGAAACATGGTTTGATGAAGAGCTTTGTGAAGGCCAGGATCAGGATGATGTTAGCTTCCGCTAATTGTGTGTGTGTGTGTGTGTGTGTGTGTGCGTGTGTGTGTGTGTTTCTGTGTCTGTGTGGGAGTGTGTGCGTGTGTTTCTGTGTCTGTGTGGGTGTATCTGAACGACTTTCGTCCCAGTATATTTTTCATTGTTTAGTTACTATCATGAAGAAACAATATATCTGAGGGAACTGTGAAAACAATGGCGCTCGCTTGCTCGTCACACTTTCACAAAGCACACTTAACTGGTAAATTAGGAACTGTATGTTTATTGAGTAACCCATATATGGTATTTATAGATCTGGAAAAATTACATGGCATGGTGAGTAGGCAGTATATCTATACAGTGTATTAACTGTTACTGGGTTGATGAACGTTACTAAATTTGGAGGAGTTTTTATGGTGACAACGAATGTCTATATTTGGTGTGAAACAGTAATAATCAGTTCCAAACATCACGTACTTTAGAGGTGAAGGGTCCTGAGGCTAGGTCACTGTAGTCAAGAAATTTGACATGTGGGTTACTGATCTCCATCTCTCGTGACACTAGATATACTGCACTTCATCTCAGTTGAATGTGAACAACAAATGATTTTCGCCCCATCATGCCTTTAAGACTACCATACTGTTACATCTAAAAGTTCCATTCTCCTTCATGCCTTTCTGTAACTTATATCACTGTATTAGTTAGGGGAACCATAACAGACTGTTGATTAAAACTAACTGTTCAATAAACCAGACAAACTGTGGTGACTATGCAGTTTCATCTAAACTACTTAAGAATTATGAGTTACTGAACAGAAGGGGGAGGAGAGGAACTTTTGAAGGCAATAACACCAAAAGATTATTTTCTCAATTGCATTGGCTTATACTATTATGCTGGAACACTAACCTCCCTGAATACTTGACCTGACATACCAGACCAGGAGCCATCCTTCAACAGTGCTCCCCACTCTCTGTCATCTGGCCTCACGTAAGAGAACCTGAAGGTATTTTGTTGTTATCAGAAGATCTCTTTTTAATTTACTATACAGTATACATTAAGTCTAGGGGAGATGTTTCGTATGTACTGGGGGAGAGAAATTTAAATAATTCCATTAAGTATCTATTCAAGTAGCAAGTCTTCTTTAAACTGCCGCATCCGGTCAGCATATATACACGTTGCAACGTTTTGTCACGCTCAGAACCGACAACATGTATACACGTTTTGCAATTGCAAGGTCCGTCATTTGCACATTTTTCAGGTTTCGCCGGTGATTTTTCGCAAGCATATGTGGGAGACCTTCCAGTACCCGCTGCCAGGCGGCAACACTTCCTGGTCCAGCGTGAATCCCCCCCCCCCGCACGCCATTTTCTCGGCAACTCACCTGTTAGCAGTGACCTGGACAGTAAAGACACGTCATACTCCAGTCTCTCCAATGACAAAATTCAAATTGAAAGTGATTCCCGATGTGGAGGACAAAGATTGCGTGGCGTTAGAGGAAGAATTTAGCAGACGTGATGAGGAGTTAACATCGCCAAGGAAGTTGTGGTATGTTGATGTGTTTGGTGAGTGAAACAATGCTTATATCGCCTATATTATTGTGTGAAAACCAATATACTCTTGTAGTACATATAAATTCGTACCAAATAAATAAATATCTACTTATTCTGAATGGTTTGGAATAGTTACTCCTCCATAGAAAACGTCTTCTCTGGAGCGCGGCTCCAGAGAACACGATACCTGATGAGGAGAAACTCACCTGTACAAGGGACTTCTTAGCTCAGGTGAGCACTTTCACTATGAATTTTCGATGTTTCTCCTAATAAGCGGATGTTTTGGCAAAACAAAAAATACTTTTTGAAAATCTTCCGGGAGAGGGGGGCGGGGGCATTGGTGAAAAATCTGCCTGAAGGCAGTGGGTTAAGAGTACTAGTAGATGGGTGTTTGGATGCCACCACACCAAGACCGGAACCAAGCTTATTCTGACGCGAATTGTCGGATTATGTACGTTAGGAATAATGGTGGAGTAAGAGCACCTTATTTCACTGGGTTACAATCTAATCAAATTGCTTCTCGCTGTTACCTGCATCATGTCTAACTGTGAAAGTAGGTTGGTCAGAATGTGACCAAGTGAAACCAGTTGCTCTTATTCCAGCGTTACTCCTAATGTAGGTACATAATTGGACAATTCCCGTCAGAATAAATGTGGTTCCGTCATTGGTGTGGCGGCGTCCTTTGAGTTACGGTTCCATATCTGTAGTGGAGTGGGAGAGGGATTTGTGATATCGCCATGGCTGTTCAGTATGGTATAGTGAATGTTATCAGTCTAAGGAGATGTGCCACCAAAGTATTAAAAACTTAACAAATTTACCCCTATTTTCCTTAGGAGGTAGTGAACACAGGTAATGGTGAGAATGATGTAGTCACATGTGGTCAGTGTGTTCCATCGACACCAGAGGACCGACAATTCACCAAGGCGCATGCAGAAGAGGGAGAGAGAGAGAGAGAGAGTGGGGGGAGGGGGGCAGGAGCCCATATGTTTTCCTTGGTCATCCATCTACTGATTTATATCGTGTACAACAACGATGATTGGCACTATCAAGGATGCACTAAACTTCTGCCTTATGATTTGACTACTTAGAGACGGTGTCTGAGGTGCACCGGTTTTCAATCGCTGACCTTCAGTGACGACTATTACAAACGAAAGTTAAAAACCCTATTGACATAGTGTCTTCCTTTTAGAATTAACACATGACCGTCTGGCCGTGTTGCATTTCATGGATTCATTCCTCAAAGGGAAGGTGTGGCTCGTATATCTGGACACAGTGGTAGTCTACACGTCACATTGCCAAAAGATTCGAGATGCTTCAAGTGACGATAATAGTAGAAATATTTGTTTATGACAGACCTATCTTGAGGATGACCCATTACCTCGAATTTCCAAACTGTTTCCTCTCCCAGCCGCTGTTCGATCTCACGTTTATTTATTTATTTATTAGCAACCTGTCAGTGCCTCACAATATGATCAGAAGAGGCTAAAAAAAACTGACTTAAGATAACAATTTTGAAAAATCTGTGTAGTTCATTCATCATATTTTTGGATCATGTCCAGGTATGGCAGTGTTATGTTTGTAAAGGGTATGGTACAGACTGCAAAAAAATAATAAGTGAATGAAAATTTTCGACAGAAATGTAAATGCTGTATACATTAATGGAAGTGTAGCTATATCCGTAAATGTTTCTTACACTCAGGAGACAAAAGATCGGAAACACAGATAAATCCGTTCCTAAATTATCTACATTGCCTTGAATCAGGGTGATGCCTTTATTTAGTTTTTATCTTGCTGCAGCCTCAAAACTCTATACAAGTAAAGAGAGTCCTCTGATGCCAAACAGGCATCTTAAGGGTAGATCAAAAACTACTAGTTTAAAACGTCTATCCCAAGCTGAATTATATCGTCAGTAGAGGACTAAAATACATAAAAAACTAGAAAGCACCCAGAGAGCGTATACTTCCTTCAATGGCATTGCAGGATCCGGATGCACCCCAAACTGTGCTCAATTCTCTCTCCAAGGCCCACCCTTCCACAAAATTTAATTGAAATTCATTGAGTACTTTTAGAGTTATCGTGTTGACAAACAAACGAAAAATTCCTGGATCCGGATGATGATCCGGCTTACCACCAAAATCTAGTGGACTGTGCCTTGGGCCAAACCCTACCCCTCCAAAACATTCCAGCAAAATACGTTGATACTTTTTTGAGTGTTCCTGCTAACACACAAACGGACGAATAAACCAACGCCGGCAAAAACATAACCTCCATTGTGGAGGTAATAATATAATTCCTGGACTCAATGGGTTAAACTAGACTATCATTGTGACCTACGTGAAATTTATCCTTTTTGCGAGGAAGTCCACAACATGATGTGTGGGTCCCGTAAAGGTGAGCCGCTTACCCCCTGGTGCTGTGGGGTCGTCCACCATCACTGCTACTTGTGTCGGATACTCTTCTTGTGATACCACCAGATGAGGCCGATGAGGGAACCTAGGATGGAATGGTACCTTTAGCTTTCCCAGTTGGATTTTAGTGCTTTATGATATAATGGAATCGAAATACAGAGAGCATATTCTTATTGATCTTTTACATTAACTTGGGCCAGATCTTCGACACTTTTCAGCTTATTCCACGTAGTCGAGTGGCAGTGTAAGACCACACTATGGCTCTGCATCCTTAGCACTTCTTCGTGCCTAGTGCCAAACATAAGTGCTAACATCTTGGTACAACTCGGCAGTCAAGATGGAGAGATGGCAATTTTCAGCCAAGTTAGAGGAAACTGAGTATATTCAATGGACCTGGATGAGGAAAGAATAGAAAATACTTGGATGTGGTATGGTCTCCTTTAACAGGCTTAGACCGAGTGAATCCCAGTCACTATTTACATACAATCCATCTGTCCTACACTAATTTTTTCACACTTCACAAATCCAATGACCATGAAGGACACGAAAAGGAAATGTCGAAGTTATGTGGCTTGAAATTTAAGACACTTTTCCATAGACAATGAATAAACGAAGCCTCTGAAAAAGGCTCATACCTTATACTGATAATTCCAAGGACAAAATCTGCGCATTAGAAACCGTCCTTACTTTATAAGCACTTAACTTTCAGCTCATAGGCACCATATCTTAAAAGAGGTCATTATACAGGGTGTCCCAAGAAATCTCTGCCAAACTTCAGGAAGATATTTTAGGGCTGATTTTGAGCAAAAAATACTGTATCAACATGAGTGTACTTTGCGACCATAATTGAGATTTTTTTTTTTTCCTGATGAAGAGGAATTCAACGGATAGAAGCCCACAAAAGTGTTTCCTTTAAGAAAACCTAAAAGAGAACTAAATTCGACATCCGGTCATTTCAAGATCTATGGACATAATGCATTTAAAAGACTGGAGGCCACAGGCAGACAGTTTCAGAGTGTACCTGTTGCCTACATGAAGGACTGGGAGAATTGGTTAGCTTGTGCATAAGAAAACTGGACAGAAAAGGGGTGAGATTCCTACTAGATGGGTGCTACACAGCCGCCGTAGTGGTGGAGAGATGCAAGCAGACAGTTCAGAGGAGCTGTGACCACTGAAGCAACGAAGTAAAGGGATGAAGATACAACAGTGCAGTGAAGAGACAGAAGCTGAAAGAAGCCAGTAAGAGAACGAGAGTTAATAATGCGAAAATTCTTTGACTGATAATCTTATGGGTTAAAAATCATAGAGACCATTCCATTGATATGGTCATCAATAATAGTCGTACCCTCATATCGGCTAAGAATTTAGTCCATAATGATACAGTAAATTTATGCATAGAAAAAATGAAATTTGACAGACATTGCCTAGGACACCCTGTATATTCTGCAGAAGGTCATGGTAACTTTTTTTTTTTTAACCTAACGTGACCTTCCTTGCCCAAACCTATCAGATTAACCTAACTGACAAATAAGCTAACCTAATCTAACAAGCCTAGCTTAACCTAGACTGTCTTGGATAAGAAAAGGTGCAACAATGGTAAATAGAATGGAAATCAGCAACAGTATAGGTGAAAGTGTCCGAGTATTATCCACTCTGTTTCTGAACTATATTTTATCCTGTGCTCCAGAATTCGAGGGTGGTACACGATCTTATCTATATGCTACTAAATTCCCATTCTGTTTATCTGTTTGTTTGCACCCCTTAATTAACCAAAACGGTTAATTTTGCACAACAATTTTTTAATCAATGTACATAAAATGCACTAACTTAAAGAATGCGTAAAAATAAAACGGGTGCAATCGGCCCTCAGTTACCCAAAATGTTTAGTAATACACGTCTGTATGTTATATTACACGGTCAATGATGTAGGGCATATCCGTGGAGTTTCACGTCTCTGCACAGAGTGAGAGAGAGAGAGTTTGTCCGCCAGACTGTCTGTCCTCTATGGAAATCGAGAGGGATCCATATAGAACACTTCTAACAGCTCTGACAGGTGTAACTTCTTACAACGAATTTAAACTTTTTAAAAGTGTACATTACATAAGCTCAAGTGGCTCCTCTGATGGCCAAGATTATAGTTAATCAGAAATACTTAAGTCAACGTGGTGGAAAGATGGTAGCCAATTACTGTTGAATTTCTTCTCCAGTCATATTATTAGCTACAGAGGGTCGGATGGGTAGGTAAACTGACTTGTGGGATGAGTGGGCAGTGTTGGTGGGTGGGTGGGTAGTGAGAAAATAGGTCCATGGTAGGAATAGGTCCATGGAGAATGTAACCCTGGGGAAATGAGCCCAAGGATAAAATGGGAACCCGAGGGTCTTCTCCCACAAGGAGTGGCCATCCAGTGTCCCAGGTAATGCACGATCATAGGGTTTTACCCAGGCAACGCCGGGTACTTCTTCCAGTTTCTTTTTTTTTTCTTTTTTTTCATCATAGTGGATATCACCCAGTGACTTACAAGAGGAAAACTCTTGTCGTATAAATGACTGAAGCCTAATCGTATATCAGCTAAAGCCTAGTCGTTTATCATTTAATCTTAATCGTATTGCAGCTGAAGCTTGTATGGTTATGATCAAATGATATACAGTTAAGTTGAATCTTAATCGTATATCAGTTGAAACCTAATCATACATCAGTTGAAGCCTAGTCGTAAATCAGTAGATGCATAATGGTATAACAGTTGAAACTTCATCATATACGAGTTAATGCCTAATGGTAAATCAGTTGATGCCTAATTGTATATCAGTTGAACTGTAAATCACAAGCAGCCAAATCGTATATCAGCCGAAGCCTACTTGTACATCACTTGTACCCAAATTGTATATCAGTTGAAGCCTACTTGTATATCACTTGTAGCCAAATCGTATATCAGTTGATGCCTACTTGTAGATCACTTGTAGCCAAATCGTATATCAGTTGAAGCCTACTTGTATTACACTTGAAGCCAAATCATGTATCAGTTGAAGCCCCATTATATATCAGATGATCCTGAGTGGTATATCATCTGATGCCTTATCGCATGTCAGTTGCAGTCTAATTGTATATAAGTTGAGACCTAATCGCATATCAGTTGAGCCCTAATGGAATCAGTTGGGGCATGATCGCACAGTTGTTGACTCGACATCGTATATTATCTGAGGCTTAATAGTATATCGCTGAAGTCTAATCGTATATTAATTGAAGGCTAATCGTATATCAGCGTGCTTTAAGAGGTAAGGTGCCGAATCACAGCTGTGTTCACGATCTGGTGCCGAATCACAGCTGTGTTCACGATCTGGTGCCGAATCACAGCTGTGTTCACGATCTGATGCCATGCTCATCTTATTTTTATTTTTTTTATTTTTTGTCCGACTCTGGGCATAGATTTTCACAGCCTGCTACCAAGGCCCAGCAGTCCTCCTACATACCATACGCCTCTACATGTCACAACTTCGGTGCTAACACCCACCGTCCGTTTTGAATACATGCTAGGGCCGTCTCATACAGGACTTGTGTATTGGTATTAGCGGGGGTATTTTTACGACATGTTGGCGGGTTTTCTGGTAGATTATTAACCCCTTAACCGCTGGACGTCACTTTCGTGACGGTCGGGTGCAATGGATCATACCGAGGGGCGTCACTTGAGTGACTCTGTTATTTTTAATTCCCCCGGGCTTTCAGGTGGTGACTTGTATCATCTATCAGCACTGCCAATGTCCAACAATAGTCAGAGCTGCTAATGTCATCAGTACTCCCATCTATTGTTGACAATTTAGCCATTTTGCCCAATTCCAGACTCCCCTCCCAACCTCCCCTCCAATACCGTCTCGTGTCGCCTGCTCAGCCGCTCTGCGCTAAGTAAATCTTCCCCGGATTTTTCCACTGTTTTCATCCATTGAAATGAGCCCTATGCCCTATTATACAATATAATATAAATATATAAAAAATAAGGTAACTGATAGTGCCATACACCTGGAATTGGCTAATTATCACTTGGCAACATCCAACCTCCACTCTTTCGCTAATTTCCCCTGCTTTTTTCCCCCCGTGAAATATGCCGTATGAGCTACTCTCGTAATATAAATGTATATAAGAAAGGAAGGGAGAAGCCTGAGTAATATTTATATTCACCTGGAACTACCTAAGTTTTAATGTCTTGTCTAGATTTCCTACGACTTATTTCTTAGCATATACATTAGCAGCTGACATTTTCAGTGTTGCCAAATTGGCGCGAAATGAGCTATTCTGGCGCATTGGCATGATAAACAGCGCGTAAACTTCGTATTTTGCGCATAACGCATTTTCTGGTGCATTTTTCTTTGATTTGGTGCATGTTCTAGCGCATTTCCAAGAAGTCATAATCATGGGTATGTTAAGCATAAATGTACTTCTTTCCCTGCTAGAGAATATGAATTCCGTAAGTTAAACACGAACTGGACAGGACTGGGACTTTTTTACTTTAAAAAATAATCATGTTTCGTAATATTTCTCAAACTATCGTTTCATCGGGCCAGTTAGGATAATAAGAGAATATTTAATTCTCGTATATTTTTCATTTACAATTCATACAAATCATAATTCCCGAGACTGTATTTAACAAAGATTAAAATTGGAAATTTGACTACAAGGCAACTGCTCCGTGTCAGTCATATTGTTGGATAAGTACTCTGCCTGCGGCACGCCTCGCCTCTGCTAGTCCGCCTACCAGTTAGCTGGCTCAACTACTGAAAGCTTGAAATGGTGCAATCAGTTCTTGAATAACTATCAGAATGGCGCCAAATTATACACAAATGTATAGAAAGAGCTGGGAATCATTTCCAGAGTTAAAGGATTGGCTGAGACCTTTAGAAAAAGACAAAACTAAGGCAAATTGTGCGTTCTGTAAATGCGAGATCACAGCAAAACTCAGTGGCCTAAGAAGACATACAACTTCTGTGAAACATGTTCGAGCTGCAGAACCTTTTTCTAGCTCAAGACAAACAAAACTGCCATTCTCACATATCAGTGACACCCAACGCCGTTCATCAAGCCAAGCAGAAGGACGACTAGCAATGGTAATAGCAGAACATTCTTCCTTTTTAACAGTGGACCATGTGTCAGAAGCTTGCAAAGTAATGTTCAGTGACGGCAGTGCAGTGAAAAATCTGAAACTACACCGAACCAAGTGCAAAAACATAGTGGTAAATGTGCTAGCACCCCACTTTATGGAGAGCCTCAAGGATGATATTGCTGATGAAAAATACATCCTCCTTATAGATGAATCAACTGATATTGCTGTTACAAAACTGCTTGGTGTAATTGTGCGCTATTTCAGTAGGAAATTAAGGAAAATAGTATCAACCTTTCTTGGTATAGTGGAGTTACAAGATGGAACAGCACAGTCTATTGTAAAGGCTATTAAGAAACTTTTGTGTGATGTACAGCTGGACCCCCAAAACTTGCTTGGTATTGGAGTTGATAATGCAAGCGTTAATGTTGGATTAAATAACGGTGTGTGTGAACTTTTAAAGAAGGAACTGGAACTCCCAAACTTAATCATGGTGCGTTGTGTGTGCCACTCAATTCAACTGGCTTTATCTCATGCTGTGGCAGAAACATTGCCTAGAAACATCGATTTCTTGGTGCGAGAGACGTACAGTTGGTTTTCTAATTCTTCCAAAAGACAGCTAATCTACAAGACTCTGTATGAAACATTGAATGATGGGAAACAACCACCTCAGGTGCCTAAATTATGTGACACCAGGTGGATATCACTGGAACCTGCAGTGACCCGCATTCTAGCTCAGTGGGAAGAACTTAAAATGCACTTTAATATAGCAAGGTCAGATGAAAAGTGCTTTACTGCAGAGATGTTATACAACATGTACAGTGACCCCATTAACAAACTTTACATGCTCTTTCTACGCCCACTTCTGCAGGATGTTCAGAGAACTCTGAAAACCTTTCAGGGGGAAAATGTCGACCCAACAAAACTTCAATCAGACCTTTCTTATCTCATTAGTGCAACAAGTAGGAGGGTGATGATACCTAGCTCAAGAATCGATCCATTAACCTCTGATATTGCCAGTTACATTGACCCCAGAGCATATTTGGGCTATGAATTCGAAAAGACGTGTTCTACCTCAAATCTGACACAGAAGGTCAGCGACAACTTCGTGATCGTTGCATTTCATGCGCTGTCAAACTGTGTGATGAATTACGAAACAGACTACCAGATAACTTCAGAATCTTGAAGAAGATGTCTTTGTTTTCGGTTGAAGAGTGTCTGAAAGTGGTTAAAGAACCTGTAATAGAAATTGCTGAAGTGTTGGGATATCTTCCTGAACAAATTGACAAAATTGACAGTCAGTGGCGAAATTTAACACTTGTTCGGTGGCAAGAAACTACATCAACGGTCAAATTTTGGGCTGAAGTGGCTAGTTACAAGGATGCAATAGGAGTAAATAGTTTTCATGATCTCTCTGAGCTGGCACTCAATATACTTTCACTCCCTCACTCGAATGCTGAAGTTGAGAGGCTCTTTAGTCAAATAAACATAGTTAAAAGCAAGCTCAGAAACCGGCTAAACTCAAAATCCGTTAGTGCCATTATTACTGTGAGAAGTGGCCTGCGGAGAGTGGGAAAATGTTGCTATTCATATGAACTACCAGAAGTAGTAGTTAAGCAAATAGGAACAATGGCAACATACAGTGAAACAAAATCGTCAGGAGCTACTGCAAGTACTTCATCAGATCCTGCACCGCACTGTTCATCCGAATTATTAGATGAGGAAGCTGACGAGGATCTAGAGGACACCATAATTTTTTCCCTCAACTAAGGGTGAGTAATGAGCATAGACATAATAGACATATACTCTCATTGATAGTATGTAAAATTTACATAGACATTATAGACATACTCTCATTGATAGTATGTAAAAATAATTACAAAATAAATACATATATTATAATTATCTTCATTATTATTCTATTTCTTTGATATTTAGTATCATTACAGTAGCAGCAGCAACAGCGGTACTGTTTGTTACCATTATTACTTTTTTTTATGATCAAAATAATCATTGCTATTATCATCATCATAACCCTTACTACCAGGGATGGGGAGACGAACGTTTTCCTAGCGCATTTCTAGCGCATTTCAGACCTCAATCTAGCTCATTTACATCTGATTCATTTGGCAAAACTGCATTTTCAACTCTTCGCCACCGAGATACAGTCAGTTCGCTCTCGTCATTCACGGTGAACTGATGCCCCTCCGTTTCTGCCGCTTTTGCGCCTTTTATAAAAGGCCCTGTGACCTCTACCCCTACTAAACATCGTGTGGGAAGCGGTAAATGACTGTAGATATATATAAGTGTAATAAAGTACTAGAAATAAAGTGTGAGTGTGTATATGAGTAAGAAATGACAGAATACCAGCGGCGAATTAGCGCGAATGAGAGGCTCGTACGCGCTCGTATTTTACATTGCTTTCACTGTATTTTTTTTGGGGGGGGTATGGATTCGAAACTACTTGGAAATCATTGAATAGTCTTTCTAGTGATAGTATCTGGCAGTGGTATTCAGATTAGGGAATGTCGGGAAGTGTAAAGTTGAGACTTAGTTACCCAACTTCAGAAGTCCTATGGTAGTCGACAAGTGCTAAAAAAATATCCCAGGAGAAAGATGAAGGTATGTGCCATAAGCATATGTAATTATAATATTCTAGGACTAATAAATGATTTTAGCAAACATTATTTAAAAGTCAGTCGGAGCGCGAATATCCCAGTGGGAATGGCCCGGCTCGCCTCCAACAACCCAGCGGTGTAGGGGTTAAAGCCTGATTTAATGAAATTCAAA
Organism: Birgus latro; assembly: GCA_018397915.1. Taxonomy (NCBI): domain Eukaryota; kingdom Metazoa; phylum Arthropoda; class Malacostraca; order Decapoda; family Coenobitidae; genus Birgus; species Birgus latro. The sequence goes on along the minus strand of JAGKTI010015507.1, from coordinate 189 downwards.
TCCTTAAACTGGTCCCTGCCCCGGTGTGGATTTGAACCTGGGTCCGTCGGGACTGCAGGCCACCTCTTTACTGATTGAGCCACGGCCTCTGTTTCTACTGTCCGCAAAAAAGTATTTGTTTGGCCATGGGGAGAGGATGGAGAATGAGAGATTGACCATGGAATGGGTGAGCAAAGATGAGATGGGGGG
>JAGKTI010015506.1:10463-20464 GCA_018397915.1 Birgus latro | reverse complement strand
AACCCAATTTCCTTTCACCCTAAGTGATGTTGACCCCAGTTCAGCCGCCGTGGGCTGGGTGTTGTAACCTCGGGTCACTTTGCTTTAATTGGTTCAGTGGTTGTAGTTTTGTGTACACAGAAGACTTTATCATCCTTTTCTACACTTCTGAGTTTCTTTGCGGGTGATTTATACCTTGGTCGTATTTATAGGGTGTACGTAAATACAAACGGTTATTAATGTTTCCTAAAAAAAAAAAAAAAAAAAAGACAGGGAAAAGGTACAAGAGAGTTAGCAAAGGTAACTCCAACACGGGCTTGACCCATGACTAATAATATGTTGCGCTGTTAGAGTGAGGTGTGGAAGCCGACGTAGTATTCTAGGACAACAGTGTGGGCTGAGGGGAAGGGGGAATTCGAGGAGGAAATGTAAGAATTGTGTAAACAATTTTCATTCATAGAAACTTAATCATCCAGCAAAGTGGGAGAAGTTTATAGAAAAGGGTAAATTGAAATTATGTAGTTTATGGAGGAATGACTCGCTTCAATGATCTGCAACAGGCAAGAAGTTAGACAACTAAGGTAAAAGGTACATCAGCGAGTTTGGTTGGAGAGATTTGAAATTGCTTTGGTGTAAACTGTTGCATACGAAAACGGGATGACTGAATACAAGTGAATAAGATTTTGTTGTTGTTGTTGCAGTTGTTGTTGTTTTTTAATGTTCTCTCGCGCAGTTCTGCATAATTACAGCAGAAACTTTTCGCATGGCTTTTTGTGAACCTCGGGCCATACTGGATATAAGAGGCTGTGATTCTTTATGACCATCGGGTTCCACTAAAGGACGTTCATCAATTACCCAATAGTCGACCCGTTGTTATCACAAGGTACGAGCCCTAATGAATGACATTCTGCTTACATCCTTCACACACTCCGGAGTCCCTCCCTCCCTCTCTTTCTGAGGCCTCCATCAGTCCTCTTAATATTCCACACGCGTGAGAACCGATAATGGCTGCCTAATTTTGCATCTGATGAACACAATCGTATTTCATAAGGTTTATTGGTTATGACGCCACGCCCCGCCCTTTCCCACACGACCACTCTTTCTTATCCTCCTGCTCTTCACTCAACTGTCAGGTGGGCGCTGTGTACCCTAACTCTCTCCTGAACTACCCTGACGCTAGCTGGAGTAAAGCTAAAAAGACATAATTGAAGTGAGGTTCATGGAGACTGCTTCTTAGTTCCTTTCTAAAAGAGTTTACTTTAATACTGAATAAAATCGATTGGAGGAAGTAAGAAAAGTATGACTTCCCCGTACCTGTCAAGTGAATATCTCCTCATATATAAATGGAAATATATTTTAGTGAACCAGTTTAAGCTACGTAATACCGGCAGACTAGTGGTCCCTTGGACTGTTGGGTTTGGAAATAGCCTCGGTTATCCTCATTAGCATGATGTTGGTATTGTCATTTTATTACTCTATATTATGTGCCTGTATGCCTTTCCCTTTACGGCAGTTAGCCAGCCTCCTTATAGCTATACACTGTCTCCATATTTTTTTTTATGTCAACTCATAATAAAGACATGAATGATACTATATATCACGTACATAACCAAGCAAACCAGTAGTCGTTCTGACTATGACGTTCAGTCTTTAATACGCAATAACTCTAGACTTCTCCACATTTACAGTTCCATATTTTGCCTTTCAGCTGTGCAGCTTAATTAGGAGATACAAGTACTGAAGGCTCTTAGCCTTTATTTCTTTGAAGTTGCATGAAAAATAGATGGACCCGAGATTAGATAACGAGAATCTAGAATATTAGCGGGTATGAAGTCTACCATATTAACGGGTACGTACGCTGGAGTACACATGAAACATAGATAACAGGAGGCCTGTTGGCCCATAGCGAAGTTATCTGCTAGAGAATAAATTCATTCTACTAAAGATTAAACGAACGTCTGTAAGAAAAGAATCGAACCCATGCGGGCAAGGTAAAGGTGGCTTTGTGACTAGTGAATTCTGCTCTAAGTCACCGGGCGTCTAGTGATGGTGCTGATGCTGCTTAAAGTTGAGTGGCAAATTAACCCGCTTGTCATTCAGTATATCAGTTTTTAGTTAAAATCCCGTACTCTTCTCAGGTAGAATGCTCAATAACACTTTTAAATTTCTTTCTGCCTATGGCACGTTGATATTTTGTGTTTTTTAATGCAGTCCCTGTCGAGAATAAAAAGGCAAAACTAATACAATAATACATTGAAGTGTAAGGTGCAACATAAGTAGCCTAGAAATAAGTGCAATAGAAATTCTCTTAAACCAACAGAAGATGACTCCAAAACTCTCCCACGCAGTTTCCATTACTGGATAATCCTTGCAAATCTAACCTTTATTAATCGCAGTAGTTACATGCCTCATACAACTCCACATTTACTTGTCCATCTGCATATTTTAGTCACACCCAAACCAACTTGCCTTATTTCTCTCCTAACTCTTTGTCGCTCCCCACACATTATTATCACCCAGAGCAATATGTGTCTTGCCATTCCACACGCCTTAGCATTTTTGTATGTTTATAAAAATCAGAACAACAAACTTTGCACTCCACACCCCTTGCCTTTTTTCCCTTCTGCATTCCTGCTCCATACTCTGCTCTCAGCTTGTCATTCCCCACTTTACACTCCTAAACCATTTCCTGTGCTGCCTTCTTATCCAAATATCAACCTTCATCATACTCACATTCACCCTTCCTCCACATACGTCTCCACACCACACCACTCCTCACCACTACCCTGCACATTTGCCCTTCTTACCACACCATTCAGCAAAACTACTTTTCTCCTTTGCCCTTTACACCACACCACACCACACCACACAGCACCACTCCATTCCGCTCCACTCCAACACCACTACCCCCCCAGTCTAATTGGAAGGTGGTGGAGATCATCATCCATTCATTTAATGCAGTGATTCCTACTTCTTCTATCACCTACATCATTCTGTTTTTGTGTCTACCCTACTCTCCTCCTACTTCCCTTTCCCTCATGTTACTTTTATTGCTCTTCCTTTCACTTTAGGTGGCTCTCACTGACTGACAAGCCTAATGGCCTCCTGTAACCCAGGAAACCATTTACCACGGGGAGTGGCAACCATATAACTAGATCTCTGGGTGAAGTGAAACCTACTATGGTGCCCCTGTCATCTGGCTGGAGTCGCAGAACAGGCACCCAGGCATCCACCCAGGAGCCAAACCTCAACACTTTTCCCTGCGCCTCGCTGTGGCTAGGCACTGTCAACCGCAAGCTAACATCAGCTCTCTGCACGGGATGGTCCTGTGGTTGATGAATCTCCTCGACCTTGATCAACAACAACAACAACAACAAACAACCCTCCACTCTCGTCCCCCACGCCACACTACTTCGCAGCACTAACCTGCACATTTGTCCTCCACACCACACCACTCAACACCACTACCCTCCACTCTTGTTCTTTCCACGCCACACCACTCAGGTCTTTGCTGCTGGGCTCAGCAATAACCATACGTTGTACCGCTATTAATACCTCGTCATCCTTAAACGCTCCAAATTCGTTGAAAGATCGGGAGGGGGCGGGTCGAGAATTTACAACAGAACGCTGTATGACGCACTGTGTTGTCCTGTCCCCGTGACTAATAACGCGTAATTATCAAATTTTCTCTTTTATGAAAGAGATTACCTGTAGCCAAAGCGAATGTGGGACACCAACGTCCAGAAGAAATGTTAAATTTTCAGCAAACTAACAACAGCAAGAAATCCTGTATGCAGCTTCATGTCTTTTTCACTCCGCTAGTCTAGCGCTTAAAAAAAATAAATAAATAAAGTATTAATGAAGAAGATGGACTTTGTGCGTAAAGGACTGCATCTTCAAAAGGAGGCTGAAGCGCTTTTGATCATGTATTGCCTCTAGGTTGACAAGATGCTCGCCAATCCTTAAGTGTTCTGAAATATGATCACCTAGTCTTGCATTCCTGCATCCAGAAGGAGCATTATGGAACTGATAATTGTATGTTGTGGAGGCATCTCTAGGAGAGACTTTGTCCGTCTGTCTGTCTTAAACGATTTACAGACACGTGGTGTTTCACATCTGTTTACTTAAGTGACCTGAGCTAACCCACACTAAACAAGTTTAACTTGTTTAGTTAAAATCGTCAACAGCAATCTTTGTTCGCCAAGAGAAGTGTAGTATTTTGCAGCACTGAAGCAGACAAGTTATATTGTGAGCTGTAAAACTGAGTTAGGCTAATGCCTTACTACATCCATGGGAATTATGGAGGGTAGTGGTCATGCTTCATGTCACTATTATGTCTCTGTACGTCCCCCAAGCCGATCACCCAGTGGAATCAGTGGGGGACAAAGGAAGAGACATAGGAACAGAGTCGGATGGAAGAGAAGGGTTCAGGTGAAGAGGGGATCAGCTTTACAGCCTGTAACATATTACCCTCTGTATAGTCCAACCTGTCGTAGGAATGTTGAAATACTCGTTCAGGCTGTTGGAGCACAACCACTTTTTTGTTCGCCTTGCTGTTGACATCAATAGGTGAAGTAGCTGAGGTGTGATCCGGACGGTATCCCAGTATCTAAGGCGAGATATGTCTATACTTTGTACTCGTGTGGTGGCTGTGACCAAATAGGGTGAGGAGATATAATGCTATAATAGAATTCTGATGCCGAAGTGAAACATTTCTGAGTCCATATCATAATGGCTGTTCATTGTGTGCATATCACGGATAGGGATGACAGTCAAAATGGCGTCCCATACATAAGGTAGCAGCATCAAAACGCACGCACAGTCCAGGTTGAAGCATACGGACAAAAAACAAACAAATCACTATTTTAGTGGCATGCCATTCACAGAGCGCCACTGTTCTTCGTAGGAGTCGCAAAATCGGGACGCAAAAATATCCATGTTGCTCTTCGTCCATTCTTTCTTTCTTTCTTGTTTGCATGCTTGCATCACCAGTCACAACACCAAAAACGAAAAGGCGGACGTGAGCGTGATATACAACAAATCGCATCAAAACAACCGGGGATGTTTCTTTTCATATTTGGGGCAGGATTCGAGTTACACTACTCGAATAACAGCTGAAAACATTCTCTAACATTCAGACCTCGTCAAAGAATATGTAAAACTCATGGATTCATGTTTCCTTATTCCGTGCAAGAATTTTATTTCACTACGAATATACTGTATCATTATCCGCGGTAGTGAGTATCATTTAGTTGAAAGTCGGTTTATAGTACAGCTAATGTGTATTTGGCAGCTAGCGTACATTAAAAGATCACAAACTAGAAAAAGTTCTGAAATTATTGTTAAGATAAATGGATGGAAAAAGTGCAGGAATAGAAGATGAATAAGGCACAGAAACAAAAGAGCATTTGGGATGAGAGGATATTCATAGTTCTGTACCCATTACTACGTTCCACACAGTACTCACAAAATGCTTGTAGAATAAAATATTTGTGTTGTAATAAGTAATGAATAACGAGATAGGTGTGAGTGAGTTCATCTGAAGGAGGAGAGTAATATGTGAGAATCGCTTGCCTTACTGTCAACAGATTGCAGCGCCGATAGATAACTCTCTTACACAGCCTGATGACGGAATTTGGTAATGTGTGTGAAAGGATTGATAGGAGTTGAAGTGTAAACAAGGAAACTGGTGATGTAAAGGGCCCTGGCGACAAACTGTGGAGTGAGATTTAATGACACAAATCTACAATGTGAGACTGTTCAAGTAATCAGACAATGTGCACACACACACACACACACACACACACACACACACACACATTTACTATAAAATAATTGTTATGATCCTACAAATCTATATGGATATTTGGAATAGGTTTATTTTGATCATAGCAGAGTTGTTAGCTGGTATGTGAGCTTGTCACAGAAGGAATTTCAACAGTCCTTACATACAGGTTGCTGACACTATCATGAAACCATTTCTAGCTGATGTGGGATAATGCTAGTAGAGACGAAGGATAAACTACGCGAAGTTATGGTAAAAATTGTACACATGCTGAAGATAAAGCAGCTGAAAACTGAATTCCTGTATCACATGAAGTGTCATCTAGCACAGCAAGTTGTATCTGTGAGTCTCTATGAAGTTCACTGCAGGATTGATCTGTCACCCAGCTGAAGACAAATAGCCAGAATGTATCATGTCTTAGCTGGCCAAAAGCATATCATGAAAGCTTGGATGTTATAATATCAGTGGATGTTTAAGCCGTCCTGTTGTACTAGTGTGTGTGTGTGTGTGTGTGTGTGTGTGTGTGTGTGTGAACAGTGCACAAAAATCTGATATGTAAAATGACATACAGGTACAGTACTATTAACACCCATTTTAAATGTTCACTCTTGCTGCATTCGCAACAACTTAGTGCAACCCTTTTTGTAGACGAACGCCATAACCACTGGGCCATCGTAGCTCCCCAAGCTTAAATATATTACTTTATTTACCACAACTTACGTATAGTCTACTTGTTTTATACTTAATGACGCAAGTGTCTCATTTACTTGGCATTTTGCTCGGGCGTTAATTAAGTTCACAGTTACAATGAATCATGCAAGATTATCCCAGAGAATGTGTGCCGCGCCCAGCCAACCCAAAACAACAGAATTTTGAGAACATACGTTTCTTAATTATGAAAATGCTCCCGTGCGCTCGTCTCATTTCTAATGGCACTCTAAGTACGACGATTCATTTTGTTTTAATTCCTTTTGCAGTAAAAGACCTGAAGTGGATCTCTTTTAATCCCATCACTAGACTAATGTACTGTATTGTATTTCTTATATTGGTCTTTAACTGACCAATGCCTCTTCGAACAGTCTGTTCACGTAGGGGGGAAAAAAACATTGGGATTTATGCCCTAAAATTGTGCAGTTATTGAAGAAACTTAACGAAACAGAGCTACCGTCTCAGTGTTGCTGAAGCGCCGTATCTTCACAACACGCACATCTTGTTCCCCAGTTTCATCAACCACCTCAATTTTTTCTAACTCCATCGCGTTCATTCCAAATTTCAGCTCCGCACTTAGTACGGCCATTCACTTCCGCAGCATTGATCGCCAGCTGTAGTACCAAGGTTAACATCATAGCTCCTTTTTCTCACATCCTGATAATTTCTTACTAACACGGGCAGTATATCTTTCCACACGCCATTCTTGAACATCTTGAGTACCTCTGACCAAGCCTTTGTAATGTTCTCGATCGCGTGATAAATGTGGTTGGACTGAAGTTGTATAATAAGGGAAATAAAATAAAGTTTCTGTTGGTGTGAAAATCATCCAGATATGCTGGGTTTTCAGCACAGTTATCAAGGATACGCAAAAAATTGAATGGGATCCTCGTCACTTTACAGTACTGTTCTGCTCTCGAAAACAAAACAGTCTTTTATCCAGTTACTGTAAAGTATAATTTCGTCCCATGATTCCATATTTGTTAGGAAAATGACTCGCGAGCGTTTGGAAGTGAGTGTAAACAGTGAGAGTAAGCTAACGCGTGGGTGAGCAGGAGAGGAAAAAGGGGATGGGAGACATGACTGCCCGCAAAAAGTGCTACTTACCTGAATTTTCCGTAACTTACACATACAGAAGATTGCCCTGAATAGTAAAAAGGTTTAAAAATGATTTATTCAATACCTTCTAAAACGCTGAATTTCCGATAATCGTGATTTGTGTAGCCTGGGCAGCGTGTACATATGAACCAGGCGCTGAGCAAAGTGAATGCAAAAGCTCTTGGGAGTGACTTAGTTTAAGATTGTAATACAATGAACGTGAACTGTGAAACATTTGTGCTTCTGTATGTAGACGATGCCATGCTCTAAGGAGGTGAGGCGGGATGGGTGTGGGAGCTGGAGAGTTTAGTATAGAAGATTGTTAATATGATTTAGGGACGGGCACAGCGGAGTGGGTGGACTAGACAGAAGGTGGATGGAGAGGAAGGAAAAAATAGAATTTATGAAAACGGGTATTGTATATGGGTCGGTGTTAGTCTTAGGGAGCCTTCACAAGATACTTTGCCTCAAGATCCCCCACAATTCTTAATCCGGCTTTGGTATCACAGGTGTATAATATCGTTACTACCCATATGCTGCTGGAAAAAGATGCCTTCACATAGTGGCACTGACATAGCTTTGCGGTTCTGGTGCCGGGTTTTGCAAACACCTCTCACCTCCTTCCCTATCTCTTGAAAGGGTAATGGTGGACTGCAGGAGGGCAACTTCAGCCTGAAGTCTACTGGTTTTACATTTCAGATGAACCGGGATTTACAACCACCACTACCACCACTACCACCACCACTCCTACTACTACTACTGCTAGTAAGACCCTTGTACCACCAGTCTATCACCACCCTTATCCATGCCCCAAGAAGTAACTATTGTTTTTATCTGCCACTGCCAGAGAGTTGAGTTATTCTCTCCATCTGGGCTACATCACCCTCATCCCCCAACACACTACCGTCCAGTGCCATAGCTAGGACTTTAAAACGGGGTGGGGAAAGGGATGACCAGGCATATTTCAGAGGTGACCTTGGCCACCCCACCTCTCTGGCTATGCTACTACTCCCCATCCCTCCATCTTATCCTCGCTCTCTCCCTTCCCCTCCTCCACAGGCTCTCAAACTCAAACTGACATGCTCCATACTCTCCTCATGGCTAAACTATCTTAAAGTATTTCTAATATTTTCTAGCACATCCATACCACCACAAGTATCCCTTCAGTTCTCATCTGTGTGATTGTCTTGCCACGTAACACCACAAGCTCCTCTCACATACAGTACTGCATTTGCACTGCTCTCACTCTTGGCTTTTGTCCACCCCAAGCTTCATTTTGAGTAGGAATCACAATGCTGACCTATCATGTAACAAACTTTTGCAATATCATGCCCAGTTTCTACTTCTTGTCACTGCTTTTGGGGATCTGACCCAGGGTTCCTTTTCTATACAGTTGAGATCAGGGGGTCGCTTACTTATAGGACTAGATAAGGCATATGATACCTAACCACAGTAATTTACAGAAAGAAACTGAGTGTGTTGCATTTTGCCTAACTGATAAAAGATGCTCAGCCACTATCAGCTCATTAATGGCCAGGTGTAGGGTTAACTTAACTAGTAACCAAGGAGACTAATTCATACCAAATAACTAAGGCTTATCAATTTTCATGCAGCTATGGCTTAGTATTCAAGATGTGCGAGTGGCCCAGAGTACTTTGCTACAGACAAACCAAATACATCTCAGTGCAGTTCCTCTTCTATCTATAAGCGAATTTGCCAGATTTCTCCAATTTACAGTATATCACTTATATGGTAAAAGTGATATTTTGAGTTATCTCTTGGTTATAATGACTGCCTTCATTCACTTAATCATAAACACACCTGCTTGAGAGGGGCAACTTAACATGATGGCAATGATGTATGCATTACACACATCCCCTAGCTTCTTATCCTCTGAAAGGATGGTGGACTGTAGAACATCCCTCAACACCCTCCCTATCCCTGCAAAGACTGGTGGACTGCAGGAGATCATCTTTTATTACCTCCCTATCCCCTGAATGAATGATGAACTCCAAAAGAACATCTCTTAGCTTCCTTCTTATCCCCCAAAGAAATGATGAACTGCAGAACATCCCTGAACTCCCTCCCTATCCCTGGCAGACTGTAGAGGGGCAATTTTAATCTGGTCCAAATCCAGAGGAGTTTGGGCCACAGCAACATCACATACATTCCTTTACTTAACTGCCGACAGTTTTTATGGTAAATATCAATACAGTAAATATCACTCTCACGCTCGGGAAACCTGCAGTAGGAAACCCTAGCATCGTACTCTTTTGAACTATGCCCAGTGTTTTTATCCACCAAGGTCAGGTATGAGCAAGAATATTAATTTTTGAGGAACATAATGACTTCATATACTCTAAAATTTTGTTATATTTACAAACCCTCTTAAAGAGCATTATTTTTTATTTACAAAATCTGTACGCCTGCT
>JAGKTI010015506.1:0-10137 GCA_018397915.1 Birgus latro | reverse complement strand
TGCTGTACAGTACAGTACCTGGTCGCGAATTTTCCAGCTCGAGTGTACAGTACAGTTGAATAAAATTTCCCCCCATTTTAAATGGAATAATTATGAAACATGAGTAGGGTATGTTTTGAATTATTCCTTAACCTCCTGCATCAGATGTTTTTCCCTTTTTTTTAGTTTATTATTGCTTTCTCCAGACGATTTTCTTCAGCTTAGAACCTATCTTATGTGGTAAAGGGACTCTTGAACCCCATATTAAACCCCTGCCGCTCGACAAGTCTCTACGAAGCACCAAAAAATAAGGGGGGGGGAGATTGGACAAAAGTTTTGCTTGTAGGAAGGAAGAATAAAATGAATTATATCCGTCAGATAGTAATATATTAAAAAGTATGTATGTGAGAAAGATCAGTAATAACTCCTACCACCAGAACCTCAGACTATAGGGAACAACCTCTCTTGTAGTGCAGATGTTAGTGATCAATATATCTAACCCTTCAGTTCCGCATTTGAGTTTCAGAATGTTGGTAGAAAGGTGTACGACATATGAGAAAGAAAAAACTACAGTAATTACAAATGGAACAATAGAATCCACGTAACACTGTGTGAGTTCTCCCCCGCCAGCGACGGTGCACCTTTAGTAACGCGTCAACTTAACAGATGGCGTTAGGGTCGACATCAAGCGTGCATTTTTAGCTTAAATTAAAATACATTTATCCCTCTCTAAATCACAAGTTATTAAGGCTGATCAAAAGTATCAGTCTTTATATTTTCAGGAGGGGTATTTGGTGACCTTCACCTGCAATCGCTCTGATATGAATGTATAGCACTAAATTTTGGATGTGTCGAGAGAATGGGTCCTTGAGTTGTGTTTCGGATCTGTATTCAAAGATGGCTGTTCAGAGCCAGACACATTACTGTCTGGTTACATCTTCCATCTATTTTGTTTATTCGGTGTCGTGAGCATTATCCAACTGGTACAATATAATGGAAAACACAGCGTAATTAGTACTGACTCTAATACGGACCCTTGCCTCATGAACTCGCCAAACTGTTGCTCAAGATAGCTAAAGCTCACTGTTTTGTGATTCAGTAGGCTGGTTTGAGGAGCCTAAGAGGCAGGTCCACGCATTTCAGCCGCCAGAAAAACGCTGTCCGTCGCCGGGAGAGTACCTTCACCTTATGGTAAGTTGATTTCTTATTTATCTTTTTTTAAGTGTTAAGGTTTTACGGTGAAGTATTTTTCTTATTGCTAGTTTGTTGGGAATTTTACCCCTTTCTACATAAGTTAAATGCCGAGCGAGGTTGGAGAAGGGTAACCTGTTTAGTTGTGAAACATTGTAGTAGTTAGTTCGCTATTTTGGCTTTGGGTTTTAAGCATTGATAGAGAGGAGAATTTTGATAACGAATTAAGTTAAAAGTGGAGGTGACTGAGTTTATACGGTTGTAGTATTTTGACTATTTCCATTATGTTGGTAATGTACTTAAAGAGAACACAAAGATGAACAAGTGAGCTTGACAGACTCAACTGCCCTAGGTCTAAACTGGGCAGTGAACATATGGAGAAAAGAGCGTTAGTCGTATTAAGAATGTTGCCTTCTATAGTGCACGGGTTAGTTAATTACAAACTGCCGAGTGGTAGTTGCTCATTGACTTACTGGGAACACTGGCAAAGGAAAACTTGTATTCAGAAATAATGCAATAACCTTACAACTGCAAGGATACTAGATACATTTTTTTTTTTTTTTTTTTTTTTTTGTGTCCGACTCTGGGCATAGGCTTTGCAGCCTGCTATCAAGGCCCAGCCGTCCTCCTACATACTACATGTCACCATGGAAGGATAGACGGCACTGCTGTCATAAGATATAGCAGAAACTACGGATTAATACTTCAAATGTAGCAGTTACAACCTTTATAAACAAGTGATTCTTTACTTGGTGAAACACAGCCACTCCCTCATACACTAAATCGTGTTTGAAAACTGAAGAGAATTTTCTGGGCTTCTTCATTGCTAGTCAGTCCCTCGATCTAACTTTAATTATGAATTGAGATCTGTGATTGTGATTTTTGATTTGGTAGAACAGCTGTGCTAAGTTTGACTCCATGCACTTAAACTTTACCCACTGGCTTTGACAAATGAAAGAATCTCTGGGCATGACTGTCTTTGCAGTATTTCATATTTAAGCTCTCCTTTTTATCTAATGAACCACCCGCTTCAGAATAAGTGTTTCTTCCTTGGAAAAGCCTACTTTATTTTTAAGGAAGGGGGGGAGGAGAGGGAGGATGGAGGATGAGTAGAAATCTAAGAAACTAATGTCAGGTCATCTGTATTGATGTTAATCTTGCTTTCCACTGAATGTTTAGCGCTACTTGTCAATGCGTAGCTTGTATTTTTTGTTGACAGGAATTTAGAGTAGAGAGGTACGATAAACTTTTCACTTAACAATTTATTTCGCAGGTGAGGCGACGTTCACTGCTGTCTACACACTGCGCCCATACCAGCCGATAAGTATATTCCAACTTTGTGTCCATCTTCATTTTCACTTTTAATTTTGCTTAAATTTCAATGCTTAGGTCCCTGTCTGCTTTAAGGGTTTGGTTGGTTGTTGGGCAAGTGTTGGCCAGGGTGTGGGAGTAGGCTAGGGTTTTATTAGAGGTTAAATACTAGGAAATAATTTAAAGGGCAAAAGGAATAAGGTACGATAGGCTTAAAAATTAGGGTGTAAGATTTTGTGATGAGATAGCTACTTAGGCTCTGTTAGGAAATATACTTACTTAGGCTGTAGAAATGTTTGGTGGGAAACACGGTTGGAGCTTTAATTATTTTCCCCAAGTCTCAGGCTACACAAAACACATCTTGACTGTATAAGTGATACAGCAGATTCTATACCCATCGAAATTCCATTTCTTGTGTCGCAGCGTGATTGGCTAGTTCTAGGAAAATTACGTAATCCTGCCCCACCCCTAATTGCGCCATTAACGTGCTGTATACCTACATAGGCTGGAAAAACCCTTAATGTTTACATTTTGTTCACAAACTTGAGCCGCTTCCCACATGTTTTAGACTTCTCAATGACTAGCTTCTTCCTGGACAAATGATTCTGCTGATCTCTTGCAACATAGGGAATTCGATACTGTTACGTGACGTTCATCTGCTTTGTTCTAGCTTTGCATCCATTCCTCGCAATTTCCCTTGTGTACATTTACGGGCATCCAATATACAGTATGCTGTTTTTTACTCATTTTCACTTCCATTCACTTTTGACTATTTCTTTTATATTCTAAGGATGCTGCGATCCAAAGGCCTGCTTTCATTATGCAGATAACCGAGGCTTAATAGGGGACAGACACTTACAAGATATTGTTGTAGTTTGACTGAACATTGGCCTTTTTTTTAATACCAACTGCCTTCAGTTTGATTTATAATGCTTACCGAATAGCGTAGTCTCATAAAGGCTTTTATGTATTTAATCTCTTCCTCTATGAACTGGTTACCGCAGATTCTATACGCCCTTAGAAAAAATTGTGTAACAACTCCATACTTGGTCCTCTCGATGTGTTGAGACAGTGCATAGTAATCTTTAACTGGATTTACAATATACAGTATTTAGCTCCGTCGTCTGTTCTCCATATATTACCTTTGTTTTTTATTCTCTTCTATGCAGAAGTAAAAATATTGGTGTCCTAAGGCACTGTTACTGACATCTGTACAAAGTTACACCCTTGCCTATGTTTCTTCTGCAGTAACAAGTCTCCCATGTATCAGCAAGCCATCACGGGCATAAAGTACAGCTCATGGCTAGACAATTGTTGCATGTATTCCTCTCCACTGAAAGTAAACGTTCCGACTCTGGTAATAGTTCGTTGTAGTCAGACCATCGTATTGGCAGCTCCTCACCTTCGATGACGTCCACTGTTGGTCCTACTGCCGGCAAGGAAGAACAGTGGGCGCCAGAGATGAAGAGCTGCCATTACGTAGATCTGACTTCATCGAAGTAATCACTTTAATTCGGAATATTTACTTTCAGTGGATAGTGACGTAGCAAACACTACTGTCTAGCCATGGGCTCACCTCTTTGTTGTCATGGCTTGACAATACATGGAAACATTGCAGGCTGACTACTGCAGGAGAATCCAAGGCAGGGGTGCAACTTGGTACAGATATGTGGACGATGTGTTAGTGCCAAAGGACATCATTACTCTAAATAACACGAATATTAACGTGAATGATGACTTAACAGTAGAAGTGAAAGTAAAAATTCCCATTCTTAGATCATGTAACCCTGAGAACAGACGAGGGAGCTATACTGCGTAACGTATTCCATCCCGGATGTCTATCTACTATATCTAGCACACAACAAAAGGGCCAAGTTTGGAGTTAAAGTATTTTTGCGAGAGGCGTATATTATTGGCGGTAATGAGTTCATGGAGAATGAGATTAAATACACAATAGCTATTATGGTATCCGGTAATTTTGCTAATACCAAAAAAATAAAATAAAAACAAATTGCCATATGATCCGTCACTTTTAGGTATATATGAACCAATCTCAAACCTTCGGTTACCTTAGAGAAAGCAGGCCTTTGGATCGTACCATACTCAGGACGTAAAACACAAGTCAAAACAAAAGTGAAAGGAAGTAAAAAATGGGTGTAACATACAGCATATCGTGAGTGGATGGTCTAGAACGTACTCAAGGATAGTTTCGCCTCATACACATCCCTGCCACTTCGAACCTTTAAGCGTGAGGCGACAACAGTGAAGCAGCAGCCAGACACTCTGAATTGGCTGGTAACACAATTACCAGATAAATGCTGTTTACTGCTTCGCTACCGCTTGACTTTCATTTCGAAGTGATGAGCGAGTGTATAACGCGGAACTTTTCTCGACTTTACATAGGAGAAGCACGACCAGGAATGGACAAAAGGATAGAACACAAAGTTGGTGTGAGGTATAAAGGGTATCTAATTCCCTTGTGATGTAGTGTACTTAGATCAGCACAATCGTTTGCCCAAGTGAGAAGCTGCAATCGGTGCGAAAGGTCTGAATAAACAGATGAGATAATGGATGGAACTCGGGCTGAAAAATCCCTCCCTATGGGTAGTTACATCTTCTACACTGTAGGAGAGCATTAATGACACAAATCAGAGGTGGGGTAGGATGACACAATTTTCCTAGAGGTAACCAACCGGACTGCTGCACGAGGAAGGGTGGGGAGGAGGGAGGTAATTCCTGGGGGTATAAGGGTCCCTGCAGCATCACTTAAGACTCTGAAGATGGATTCTGTGTAGCCTGAAACTTTATAGAAAATAAGCAATTGAAGATCTAACTTGAATTTCTCCTCCCCCCCCAACATGCGCTAGGATGGATACTTAGGCTGTGATTGAGAACAAAAAATTATAGAAAATTCAGCTAGGGTACTGGATAGGTAAAATAGGGTTGAATCTTTTGATAGGAAGCTAAAGTTAAAAAAGCTACAGCTAGGACCCAACTGTAGGTATTAGTAAGGTTGGTGTAGGGAGAAAGCCATAGGTAGGAAACTATTTAGGTATAGGGAGGCAACTAGGGAGTAGATGGTAGAAAAATGGAGCGTACACTTGGAAGCACTAGATGGTAGAAAAGTATACTTTATTATACTTTAGTATATTTGATACAAGGTGCCAAAATTATCATCCCTGACGGAATGTGTAAGTATACAGGTAAGATACAGGTGAACTTAATCAGCTCCCAAGCAGTCAGGGTGTTAGAGGTCATGTAAAGTTATAAGATTAAATAAGGGAGTCAGCCACTATCGTGACTGCGGGAAATTCGGTGCTATGTTGTTGGTAAGTTAAGGAGAAACTTGAATTTAAGTTATGAATGCAAAGGTTTGGGAAATATATGTGAAGGGAAATGCAGTACATATAGGTTAAAGTACTGAAATACCAGTTGTGTGCGATAATAGTCGGCAGTGGTTAACAGGTAACTCGTAATTCTCCCGTAAGTAACTAGCAATTGTTCGGTGAGCAACTCTAGCAATATTTCTAACATTATCTGGAATGTTCATGGCAAGACTGAATGGAAGACAAAGACTGGGCGGGTGAATCTGGCCAATTTAACTGCCCTGAAATCTTTGTATAGATTTTTGGTCTGGTCAGTGGACATCTGGAGAAAAACGGGTTAAGATTTTTGTTTACTAGTGAGGTATTAATATTTGTCTAGGTGTATTAAGTCTGGCTTTGATGTATTAAGATTCTTCCCTTATCAGTGTGGTATGATATTAACACCTAGAACATGACCTGTTTCCTTATTTTGGCAGTGCTGCCGTACATGTACACACACACACCTTAATGATTTTTTTCTCAGGTACGAAAAGTCTGAGGTGGAGACAGGAGGTGGAGCGGTATATGAACGTGGGTGGCGAGTGTTGGGAGGAGAGCCGACCGCTTCTGGTTAGGGTGAATTTTGTTCTTGGCGACTCTCTCCGGATGAAGTCTGGCTACAAGGAAACTATGCTGTGACAGGAGTAAAAGCAGCTCATTTTACTGCTGCCACAACACTGCTGACCTAGACAAGGTAATCCTTAAGAAATCGTTAATCAAACTATATAATTTTAACTATACACTGAATGGTTTAATCTTTTTAGCCTCGGCAAACCTAAGCTGCTAAATACATACTTTGCATTTTCATTAGGCCAAGGTTGATATTTGAGACGCAGATCGGGTTATCTTGATTTATTCACCTCACAACATCCACTGTCCTTGGCGAGACATAAAAAATTCAGCATGTTTAAGGTATATGTATATTAATGTTTATTCTCGCTACATCAAGACTTGTCAGCTTGGAGAGACGTTGGATGATGGGGTTCATGGATTTTTTTTTAACTAGGTTATTTAATTTTTCTAAGCACTTAAAAATACTCTAGCGGTTGAGAAAAAGTAGAATATAATAGAACTGACGATTAATGATAGGGTTAGGTAAGTTTAGCCTTGGTGTCATGATTTAATTTGATTCTCGCCATTTAGTTGATACTGATGCGAGGAAAGATCATTGTAAGATCGCCTGCAATTTTATCTTTTACAGAATGAGATCGCTGGAATATCGAGAACTGAGGATGGGCTGTTGGCTGACTGAAGATTTGGCTGCCTATCCACCTTCTTCCCACCTGTTGGCGGAGAAGTCAAATATATCTTCCTTCTACTCAGCGGTTTCTTGTGCACATCTGCCTATTTATGCTTTAACTTGACTGTTTCCTGTGCACAAGACCCCATCTGCCCGTATATCGTCTGTTCGACCGTTTTTTGTGCATCAGGAGCCCCAGCTGCTTGTATATGCCTTCTACTGGACTGTTCCTTGTGCTCCATAGGGCCCAGGTACTGTGCTGTGGCAGAAGACCCTCCTGTACTGCACGCGAATCTACTACGACAAAGGCTGTAGGTTACGATAGTCGGAAATCTCTAGAGTATTATATTAACTTTCGATCTGCTGTGAAAACTAGAAACTCAGAACTCTAATAAGTTTCAGTGGAAAACAAAAAATCGAGCCGTATCTAATGACTAGACAAAATCTAGCCATTTACCTCTACTCGACGTCCCTCTCAAAGAGCAGTTTGGTTCGTGGTGATAGTGGTTTAAGTCGGCCTATCACTCTATAGAGAGTTTCTCTGTAATACTTTAACTGTCTTGTGCTGTAATTTCAATAGCGATAGGTTTTGCATCAGTATAATAGAAAATTCGTAATGGAATTTTTGGTGTTAAGACTGTTAAATCTCAAATCGGCTAAATATCCATCACTCTCAACCCGGAATCTTAAAATTTGTTCTTGATGTCACCAGGCGAATTATATCAGATAGGATTTCGCTGCGGGAGTTAAAAATACTGTAACTCTCGGTAAATAGTTGCCCGTTAACATGCGATCTGGGTTAATAAATTGTTTTATCTTTGTCAGTAATTACGGTAAAAAATATAATTTCTGTACCATGGCACTGTCTTGCTTGATCTTGATAGCCCGGTAGAATGACAAGATAATCCACCCTTAAACGAAGAACTAATAACTAAACTGTTTAACCTAACTCCAGCTAACCTAACCTATTTGACCTAACACAAACTAACCTATTACTAAGCGTGGAGTAACTGGGCTGTCACGTCCCAACTCTAAGACAGTGCAGAGTACTTTTCGCTGTTTTCCACCTATTCTGGTTTACCGAAAATTGAAGAGGGGGATAATATATCGCATTACTATGGGCAACTTCCAGAACATCCAGCTTTCATTTACTCCACTATTCGTCTGGCAACAGCAAGGATTAAATGTAACTT
Source organism: Birgus latro (assembly GCA_018397915.1). NCBI lineage: Eukaryota > Metazoa > Arthropoda > Malacostraca > Decapoda > Coenobitidae > Birgus > Birgus latro. The sequence goes on along the minus strand of JAGKTI010015506.1, from coordinate 1,858 downwards.
GTGCTGAACGAAATCAATGCTCAGCTATGACTAAAATTGTCATCTCATTCTCGAATGAGATCTTAAGCAATATATCGACATCAATTGGATTATAGTGCAATGTGATGGCAGAGCCGTAGTGTTAAATTTTACTAACACTGAGCTACGTGAAATAAGGGAAAAGGATGAAAATCTGGAACAAGTTGAAAAAAATATAAATCCGCCCGTCTCCCACTCATAGTCTTTATACATTTTAACTACAACTTGAATATCCTGTATGTGAAAAATTAAAATAGTGTTATGTTAAATGCTGTATTTAAGAATTATAGATACAACTGACATGTATTGTTAATAAATACACGAATTCTTTGCCTATTTATGTACATGATTAACCTTGGTCCTACCCTAAAAACTGGGCATTTATGCTGAAATCACGGATATTGTCACGGTCTTTATTTGCCAATCTCCAAAGTTTGGTTAAAATGGGTGAAATTCTTTTAGGCACCGAAAGGACTATTCTCACGGCCGAAACTATTTTCACGGGGGCCGTAGGATAGTCAGATATTAACCAAATATGGTGGTGCTGAAGACTTGCCCCATAACAAAACATCATCTTGATCAACTTCACATGACAAAGTCAGACCTTAGTAGGCTGTCTTTAAACAGATTATACTGTACCTGGCCCGTTGGAAAATCTACCGACCTACCTGGCCACGTTTCACTTACTCTTTCTGTCTGTGGTTGTCTTTCTCCGGGTGTTCTAGAGCCCTTCACTTCTACTGGATTCTATACCCTCACTACCGTCCCGTGGAAAACCCTGCGAACTTAGGTTTCAGTTACTCGCTACCGCCAATGACTCTGACATGGCTGAGCACATATGTTTTAATCTTTCCGCATGTTCACGATGGGGAAAAAAAAAATAATCCAACACTGAGTCAAAGGGAAACTCATAGTAAATTCGTTTATGGAAATTCTACGGACACTGAAACCCACGTTTCACTTACTTTGACCACTCTTAATAATAGCCCGTCACTTCGATGATGTCTTTTAACCATGATGCTTTTAAATGATTTAACTCAATTCTTTGTTTTTTAGCATTATTATTATTTTTAGTATCTTGTTACAGATCAGCATTCAAGATGTAAGGATCGTAATTTTAGAAGTTAGAATGGACAGTCTCAAAATGTATCGGCTAGAGTGTGAGGAAAATGAATTCTTAAGTGCAATTTATTTGGTAATGACTAAACTATATCGAGAAAAGTTGAGTAAATCGGACAGCCGAGTTACTGAAAAGTAATTAGAAAAAAAATATTACAAATAAAAACATCGAGAAGGACTAATTATAAGACATTAATGTAGGATTAGATAGATCAGTGGAGTGGGGAGTGATCATGAGGCGCGTGGGGGTGAAGAGTGGGGGGATAGGATGAGAGGGGAGGGAGAGGGGGTGATGGGAGACTTCAGAGAGGAGGGAAGGGAAGGGAAGGGTAGTGTAGAGGACATGGAAGGGGAAGAAGGTGGGGAGGGATAGGAAAGGGATCGTGGGATATACAGGGGGAAGGGAGGGGAGGTGGGGCGAAGGAATGAAGATGAGTGCAGGAATAGGAGAGGAAGCGAGAGAAACTGGCAGGGGGGTAAGGGGAGTTGGATGAAGGAGAGGCGAGGGGGAATACTGTAGAAGAGGAGGGCAGGATAACTGGGAGTGGGGAAGGGGGTGTGGGTGGGATTTAGGCATTTGCCAAACAAGTTCATGGCCAGAATGGGGATTGCAGAGAGCGAGTTGCATAAGCCCATAAGTAAACAAAAGAAGAATTAGTGCAGGAAATTCGTATAATTATTGAAGATTTGCTATTTATGTTATCAGTTAAGGAAATTCTTG
>JAGKTI010015505.1:0-20465 GCA_018397915.1 Birgus latro | reverse complement strand
AATGTGTCCCATCGCGACTTTTGGACACGTAGTTTTGCGGATTATTATTATTATTATTGTTATTTTTTTTTTTTGGGGGGGGGGTGTTGGGAACGGGGAAGGCGGGTAATTGTTAGAAGATTTGAATTCGATCTCGCGCAGAGGCAGAGAGTTGTAGAGGAGAGCAAGGGAGGAAAAGGTATGAGGGAAGGTGAAAGGGAGAATTATGGAGAAAGGGTAGGGTGAGAAAGGGAGAAGGAAGGTATAAGAGAGAGATTATTAAGGGGGAAAAGTGTAAGGAGATAACAGGTGTGGAGATAGGAGGAAGGAAAATGTGGAGGAAGGATCGTATAAAATGGAGAATAAGAGGGTGTGTAGAAGGGAGGATTGGATGGATTTTGCCCTCAACTCCATCAGAACTCAAAAAATTACTGGTCTTTTATATATATACGTACTTCATCCTTCATTCAGTCTTACCTCCATACAAAGTTTATTGATACATTAATATATTTTCTCCGTCTGCAGTATCTCGGCTGGAAGAAGAGGAGGGATGCCGCGAGGAGGAGGAAGGCGGCACCGGTGGCAGTGGTGCGGGCCAGGTACAGCAGCAGGCCCGAGATGGAGATGGTACAAACGGAACCCAGAAACGACCACCCAGACCCCAGGACCGCACGCCTACCAGTCAGTCCCACCGACTTCGCATCGAGTGAACCAGAGAGGGACCGTGGGAGGAGAATTAGGGCCGGAGATGAGCCGACGGTGGATCTGGAGACAAGCAAAGTAGAAGTGAAGGTCTCAGATGAAGAAAAACCAGATCGGAAGAGCAGCGGGACTGTATACGAGGCCTGGGATGAACCAGACACGGGCCGCAAAACCGATATAGCATTTGAAGAGACAGACCAGAAGACAAGCAAGGAGACTCAGGCTTTACAAGAACCGATGGCCCAAGACAACGGCGGGACGAACACTCAGACCACACAGGAACCAGAGATGGACCAGGAGACAGCGCCGAAAATTCAGATTAACGTACCGGGAAAGGACCACGACAGCGAGATAAAGAACCAGGCCTTACATGAAGAGCGTATGGATCAAAAGATGGAACCGAAGACTGAAATCAAGGCAGCAGAAAAACAGAAAACGGAAAAGAAAACAGAGACGAAAATTCAAACTTCACACGAACCGGAGAAGGGCCGCCAGACTGCCAAGGCTACTGGTTACCCACACTACCCCACCCATTTCTCTGCGCCCATCCCCCCCTACAGTCTCTCCCTCCCCCAGCACCTGGGCTACGACGGGCGGGCTGTGGAGTACAAGACGCCTTCTCCTGGTTACCTGCAGCCCTACCTTGCAAAAAGCCCGCGGTCTTCCCCCAGGCACCTTGCAAAAAGCCCGCGGTCTTCCCCCATCACCTACCAGTCTTTTCCCTTCATTTCACCACCTGATGAGGTATTACTACTACTCCTACTAACTAATAATAATAATAATAATAACTAATAATAATAAACATAATTTGTAACCGTACTGAGAAATTATTGATTTGTGAATTCGTAATTATTAGTTGTGAATGCTTTTGAACAGACTTTCGGAATTACAGGTTAGTTAGTTTTGCTCAGCTTCAGACGCCATATTTAAGCACCCTAACTCATTGTAGCAGTGTTATCAATACTTGGTCGTGCAAAGTTTTAAGTGGTTTTCAGTAACTGGTTGAAAGAAATCCTAGCAAGGCAAACCAGTTCTTAGTCGAGAGTAATTTCATCACTGTAATACGGTTAATCAGTGCTTACTTAAAAGAAATTCGAAGTATCAACGAAATATCAGTACAGGCTTATTCCAGAAATTCTAGTTAAGTCAATTCAGTACATCGCGAGAAATTCTAGCAAAGTTTAGTGGATCAACACCTAGTCAAGTAATCCTGGGAGATTTTTAGTCGAGAGTAATTCAGGTGATCGTAGCTAATCCACGCTAGGCCGAGAGAAATGTCAGTGAGGTGGTTAATGTATGGAATTCCGACAGAGCCCCGGGGTGACTGAGAGAGTGGAGATCAACATAGAACACGACGATAGCAAGCAGACCCGACCCGCCCAGACTGACAGCACGCCCGACAGCACACAGGAGCAACAGCCCAAAGTGAGTGCCGTGGTTGGATTCGTGTATATTTGGCTTTAGTAACTTCCTTTTGCACTTTACACTTTCGCTTCCAGTAAGTCTCCAGTGTGTGTGTGTGTGTTTGTTTTGATACTGGTTGGCGTAATTGGTAGCGGCCCCTCCTTGGCGATATTACTTGATTTTTATGATTTTACTTCCCCTATATGTTCAGCCTCTCAGTGTCAAGGTTGTTTTCAGGGCTGCCATACGTGACTTGGCACAGTTCCCTAGCGATATGTTCTTTACATTCTATTCCTTCAGCCTTCAGTAAGTTCCAAGGTGGTATTCGGGTGTACACAGGTGCTTTTCACTTCACCAGAAATTCTAACTTTTCCTTCTGTCACCAGGGAACACCATGCAGGCACCGCACTCTTTCCCGGTTTGGTAATCGTGGCGGCTCGTCCCCTTCCCGTCCCACAGACAAACCGCTGCACCTGCTGTCTCCCACAAGCTACATTCAGAATCGTCTCCGCTTATTACATCTCTTCCGTCGTCGCAACCGCAGGCGCCCTAATCCAACGGACACCACCCGTTTGACCGCGGACACCGACAGCAAGCCCTCAGATGCAGACAAGCCGCTGTCCTCAGATCATGAAACACCATCGACTGAGCCTGAAGGTACCGAGCAACCCTCTGATTCAGAAAGACACATTGTATACGTTTCCCTCCCCCGTCCCTCCCCCCCACTAGAAGAAGGCGTGACTCTTGACGTTTACGAGCGCATAGACGATGACCAGACTCCACACCCACATACAGAACAGCCCTCGTTTCTTTGCTCTCTTAGGCCCTCAGGCACAAGACGTCCCCCATTCCTTAGCAGCTCTCCCCAGCAGCCCCCAGACACGTCCCCCCGCACGGATCTATCTGCCTCCAACCCCGCCCTGGCCGCCAACCTGAGGGATATCGTCAGGAAGGGGTTTGCCGGTGGAGGATTACGTGCTCTCCGCGCCTCTATCCGCGTCGCCAGGGACCAGCCACTTCTCCCCCGCGATCCCTACAGTTCCCCCGAGTGTGACCAGCAGGCATCCACACTCTCCGGGCCCCCAGCATTAGAATCCCAAAAGGCATCCCACTGTGAATCCCCAGCCTTAACATCCCACTGTGAATCCCTAGCCTCAACATCCAGCTTCAAATCCCCAGCCTTAACATCCCACTGTGAATCCGTAGCCTCAGCATCCAGCTTCAAATCCCCAGGCTTAACATCCAGCTTCAAATCCCCAGGCTTAACATCCAGCTTCAAATCCCCAGCCTCAATATTCAGCTTCAAATCCCCAGGCTCAGCATCCCACATCAAATCCCCAGGCTCAGCATCCCACATCAAATCCCCAGGCTCAGCATCCCACATCAAATCCCCAAACCCAGCAACCCAGTTCAAATCCCCAAACTCAGCGGCTGCACCCAGCCACCAGCTACCCCAGTCAGCACCCCAGAATGATTCAGAACAGGCATCTCGACCCAAACCCCCTGACTCAGCAGCTGTTCTCACCCATCAGATAGCCCAGCCCGACTCAGCAACTCAGCGTGGCGTTGCTGATTCACCCGCCATCACAAGCATGTTTCCCGGCTACAACCCGCCGCTCCGTGCCTATTTTTAAACCATCAGAGTGTTAGACAAAGCTGGTTCCCCTGATCCATGTCGACCCAGCAGTTGACTAGACCTGTGTATGACGCTGATGCTGAGAGCCAGTTTCGAGGGGAATTGCTACCTGCTACCTACGTGGTGCCGACACAGCTGACAGGCACTAACCCAGACCCTGTTCCTTGAAGTTCCTTACAGCGAACTGGGCATAAATGTCTATATAATGTAAATAATGTGTAATGACTGAGTATTAGTGGGACTTCGTTTTTTTTTTATATCAGTTTGTACAGTACGGTTAAGAACAGTAGACCATAAGCAATAGGCAACCGGGGGAGGCGGTGCCTGAATCGGTAGAGAGGCGCCTGCAGTCCTAATGGACCCAGGATCGAATCCCGGCTGGGGCAGGGAACAGTTTAAGGATTTGAATTTCCTAAAAAGCAGACTTTTCTGATCTACCAGATGACCCGCCGACATGTCATAAAAATACCCCCGCTAATACCAGTACACCAGTCCTGTATGAGACAGCCCTAGCATGTATTCAATATGGACGGTGGGTGTTAGCGCCGAAGTGGTGACTTGTGGAGGTGTAGGAGCCTTGTTGGAATTGGTCACTGCCCCGGAGGAATAGGCCCTGAAGCCTTTGTTTGTGGTAGGTGGGGGCGCCCTCCATCCACTCACTCGATGTAGTGCTACCTTCAGGTCCCTCTACACTGAGTGACAACTTAAATAGTTTCCTGCAACCCAGGAAACTATTTTCTACGCTGGGTGGTAACCATATAACCAAAATGATGCCTGGTGGCCTAATTAACAGAAGGGTGATTGGGGTTTATTGCTGACGTAACACCACACAGTCAGCCCACCACAGCTGTCTATTGGAATGGAAAGCTGCTCTGGCCATATCACCATCCAAAAATTCAAGATGGCCAAAACAAAACAAAGAGCCGTGCCTAGGGACTGTCCATGACGTAGAACACCTGCATGCAGTACCCGCCACGCCGCATCTCCAACGTGGAATTCAAGACAGACTTCTTTCACTCGGGGTAGGAGGAGCGCTGGACCTTTTGGGACATCGCCAGGAAGGGGTTTGTCATTTTCTGTAGGCCTTTGCGAATGAAGTGGAATATTAGCGGGGTGGAATGATGGTAGATAAGTAATTAATCCTTCATCCAATTATTAATCCTCAACTGTCACCACCACACCCACACTCAAAAACCCGACTGATTCCAACTCCCCCCTTACATCTCCAGGAAGGGGTCTCCGTACTTTATAATTCTGTGTGGGTGAAATGTCTTGCTGGTTTATTTATACCATATCTGATTTGCAAAAACAACTTTTTCCGTTCTCGGTACAATGATGATCCCTTTTAATTCTTTTTGACACCGTGGAAAAAAATAAATAAATAATAAAGATTCTTGGTGGCGTGATATGAAGGGTGATATTTAATTCATCCATTCTTCATCTGATTTTCATTCCTCACGCACTACCAGCTCACAGGCACACCCCAACGCATCGACCTAACTAGTTTCAACCCCTCCTCGGCAGCCATTCAGTGCGACTTGGTTAGGAAGGGATTTCGAATGAAGTGGAAAAATAGGAATTTGAAATGATCGTACGTTTATAATTCAAGCCTTTCATCATCCAATCTTTTTTTTTTTTTTTTTTTTTAACCATTAGGAGCAACAGGAACTTCCCTGGATAGTTTTTCGTGCAAGAAACTACAGACTTCCCTCAGACCCTTGCATAGTCAATCCGGTTGAAGCATCTTAACCCACAAAATCTCAGGGAATCACATCATTTGATAGTGAAAAATATTAACGGTATTATTTACATATTAATATTTAAGATTTTAATTCTGGGTATGGTAATGGCTTAGTTTGTGGCGTTGTTTGAATGAGTGTGGTTCTAATTGCCGCCCGCCCCGCCCTGGCAGCCAATTTATGGGTCATCGTCAGGAAGGGGTTCTCTGTAATAATATAGTAGTATAACAGTGGGGTGAAAAATCTCCTAAATTATGTCTATCATCCAAATAATGTCTTGCCAATCAGGAGCCGAGGTTATGTAAGCGAAAAACAAACTCAGTCTCGGATATAAACCCTATGAAGCGGCATTTTCTTGGATACTGACAAATATTAACCATTTATTTACATTTATATTTATACTATAAGATTTTAATTCTGAGTATGGGAGTCACTTAGCTTGTGGCATCGTATATTTGAACTTTGTCCTAACTGCCACCGACCCGTCCTTCTTTTCAAATGTTAAAAATAATAGTGGACTGAAATAAAAGGGTAGTAAGGGTAGCTGTCCAATTAATCCGTCCATCTTAATCTTGTTCTGTAGGAGCCGAGGACGAGGCTACTCAGTCCCGATATTTAAAGGTGAAAGTAACCAGTCTCCCCTCCCTGAGTAGCATTATGTAAGCAATAAATTCTAACCGTCTCGGATATACACCCTAACAAAAATAATTTTAGTCTGATACGGGAAAATAGTAACCGTTTATTTATTGTTTTTATTCATATTTTACAACGTTCAATTTGCGAAGTGAGAGTTATTTGATTTATGATTTTTTTTTTCCGCTCCCCCCTCCCCCCCGACAGCCAATCTAAGGGACATCGTCAGGGTGGGGTTGGTGGGTGGAAGCTCCCGAACACCTATTCCTGAGCGATTTATTTTGCTTATTACATCTTGTCGTCCTCTTCCCTGTTACTTAAATAATTCTAAATTCTTCAAACTCTGCATAAGTAACGTAAGAAGGTATATAGTCCAGTCGTATCCAAAAACAAATCGCTAAGGAAGAGATATTAGGGAGCTTCCTTAAACGCTCAGCATATAAACCAAGGAACTCTCAAAACTTTGCATCCCAGTTCAAAAAAATCCCCAGACTCAGCAGCATCCCAATTTAAATCCCCAGACTCAGCAGCATCCCAATTTAAATCCTCAGACTCCATCCGAGTTTAAATCCCCCAGACTCCACATCCGAGTTTAAATCCCCCAGACTCCACATCCGAGTTTAAATCCCCCAGACTCCACATCCGAGTTTAAATCCCCCAGACTCCACATCCGAGTTTAAATCCTCAGACCCCACATCCGAGTTTAAATCCCCAGACTCCACATCCGAGTTTAAATCCTCAGACCCCACATCCGAGTTTAAATCCCCAGACCCCACATCCGAGTTTAAATCCCCAGACTCCACATCCGAGTTTAAATCCCCGGCATGAATGACAGAGGCTTGAGACCGTAAAAATGTGCTATAAAATGTAATATGTAATGTACTGTGTGTAATAGGAATGAAACGTAATCCATTTTTAATTTATTTGTACAGTTAGGTTAAGGAAAATAGACCGTAAGTAGAGTTTATAATGTATTTGCTATTTATTCGGTTTATAAGTCTTCGGCTCGTATTCCCATCGGTTCAGGAAGCTCCCTAACACCTCTTCCTTAGCGATTTGTTTTTGGATATGGCTGGTTAATATAATTTTGTAGGTTATCTATGCAGAGTATGGCGGTAATTGATGGATTCATGTAACCGAAGCACAGTAAGGTGTAACGGGCAATAATAAGTTGCGTAGGAAAAGGTGTTAGGCAGCTTCTTCAACCGACATCAATACGGGCATTAAGTGCGTTTAAGTCAGTGCGTTTAAGTCAGTGAGTTTAAGTAAGTGCGTTTAAGTCAGTGCGTTTAAGTCAGTGTGTTTAAGTATGAGCATTTAAGTATGAGCATTTAAGTATGAGCGTTTAAGTCAGTGCGTTTAAGTATGAGCGTTTAAGTATGAGCTTTTAAATATGAGCGTTTAAGTAAGCGTGGTTAAGTGCTTCTAATCTAACTACAAACGCTGTGTTGAGTGGAAGGAGTCTGTTTTGAGGGAATGGATTTATTTTCCCGCCCAGAGCCTCCATACTCCGTGCCGGGTGCTACATACAGGTGTTTTCGTTTACAGCATTCTTTTTTGACTTTTCATTTTTGACTTTTTCGTTTTTGACTTTTCGTTTTTGACTTTTCGTTTTTGACTTTTTTTGACTTTTTTGATTTTGACTTTCGTTTTGATTTCATATTTATTTTATTTTGGCTTTATTTTGGCTTTATTTTGACTTTATTTTGACTATTTTGACTTTATTTTCACTTTATTTTGACTTTATTTTGCCTTTTCTTTCCGGTTACTCATTTTTTTTTCATGTAGAATATGGTAACCTGCAATACACCATCAGACCCCAGCCCATCATCTCAATCTAGCACCCTAAACCCACTAAACCACCAGGCGTCATGTTATCCTTATCTTTTGTTCTGTGTAGACCATAAGTAGTGTTTAAAATAGAAGTAGTTATAAGTGTAAGGCAATAAGTAAGAATTAAGAAAGAGTAATGTAAGAATTAGGAGCAATAAGTAAGAGACCATCCACAATAAATAAACAAGGCTTTAATTATGACTATTATTTATTCTTTTAGCTGGAATTCCCGCACATTTTTTTAAAAGATTTGTTCAGTTGAAAATTTTGCCAGTTTAATTTGTCCAGTTGGAAAGTTTTGTAGTTATTTCTTTAAATTTGTCTAGTTGAAAATTTTGTTAGTTTTTTTAAATTTGTCCAGGTGCAAAAATGTCAGTTTTTTTTTAATTTGTCGAGTTGAAAAATATGTCAGTGTTTAAAATCTGTCCGGTTGAAAGAATTTGTCATTTCTTTTTGTCCAGTTGAAGAAATTCGTTAGTTTTATTTGTCCAGTTGAAGAAATTTGTCAGTTTTTTCATCTGTCCAGTTGAAAAAATTTGTCAAATTTTTTAAATCTGTCGAGCTGAAAAAAATTTAGTTTCTTAATTTGTCCAGTTGAGAAAAATTTGTCAGTTTTTTTTATTTGTCCAGTTGAAAATGTTTGTCTAAATTTGTCTCATGGTCGCGATAATTGTTCCAGCTCACGTCAGACAGTTTTATTCAGCTGGGAGTGGCTTTGTAAGAGCCTGAGAGTCGATATTTGCCATCATAGCCCCCCTCACTGTCGGAAAAGCACCATTACAGTGACTTATTCTGTCACTTTTCCTCATGGTTAAACAGAATAGAATTACCTTACCATTCAGAGACGGACTGATGAGGGAGAGACGCTAGAATGACGAGAAGAGTGATCTAGCTTTTGTGTCTGTGTTTTAAGTTGCTTAGGAGACTTCTTTGCACATTATTCATGGCGATTATACATGCAACACTTTCGTTGTACACTCTTGATATTAACTTTTATGTTATTCAAGTGTAATGTCTGTGGTAGGTGGTGGCGACCATCATCCACTCACTTGATATAGTGCTGCCCACTTTTGTATCTTTTTTTTTTTTTTTTGCCTCCTCTATCTTCCTATTTCTCCCACCCTTCCTGTCACTTGTTTTCTTTCGTTCACTTCATACAGCGCTATACTGAGTACCCTAATGGTTTCCTGTAACCCATGAAACCATTTACAACGCTGGGTGGTAACCATATAACCAAATCACGGGGTGATGTGGAGCTATGGTGTCCCTAGGTGGAGACTCATAGGCGGCGTCCATCCGGGAACCAAAGTTCCACATTCTTCCCCGCATCTTGCTGGAGCGAGACGCTGTCTACTGCAATGGAACACCCGTTCTCTGCATCAGACTGCCGTGCAGTGGCGGTTGGTTGCCTGTGGTTGATGGGTGTGCTCGGCCAGACAGATGTGTGTGTGTTTTTTTTTCTTTTAACAACAAAAATGTAGAATGTCAGTTTGCAAAATAGATCGCTGAGGAGTAGGAGCTACAAATTCTCTAAAGCCACTTGAAACACAGACTTAAAAGTACCGTGACGCAAGACGGGACGGGGGTTTCATTTTTTCATTGTTTTAGATGTTTATGACCACTGTTACTCCAGAGGTACACGATTGAACCCTTCAGTACGATGACGTGGGGTTTGTGTCTGAGGTTATGATGTCTGTTGGGTGAGGTTATTGCGATTTTTGAGGGGGGGTGGTGGTTAGGTTGCTTGCTGAGGTACCGGTTTTTTTTGTTTAGAGGTTATATCATGTTTGTGGCTGTGATGCTTGTTTATGTTTGTGGCTGTGATGTTTGTTTATGTTTGAGGCTGTGTTATGTTTGTTTATGTTTGTGGCTGTGTTATGTTTGTTAGTTATGTTTTCTGTTAAGTTCGTCTGTTGTTGTTCATGTTTGTTTGTTATATTGTTACCTTTGGGGTCTGTTACGTTTGTTATATTTGATATGTGTCTGTTATGTTTGTTATATTTGTTATGTTTGGGTCTCTGTTAGAGTATGTTGATGTTATGTTTGAGGCTGTTACATATATTGGGGTTGTGTGTGTTTGTAGTGGGAGAAACTTGAAATAACATAATCGTACTGAAGGGTTTGAATCAGAGTTGCGTTTTGGACAAGATTTGCTTACTTTCTTATTCATTTATTTCATTAAGATTTATTAATTTATTTCCTTTTATTTCTGTTTCATTATTTTTTTATCTCATTTATTTATTCATTTATTGCGTAAAAAATTGCCATCTCTTTATCTGGAATGTTGACAAGAAATTTGCACTACGAGAACACTGCTAGTCATGATAGGTAGGATGTTGACCCGCAGTATTTTTTTTTTCTGCCACTGGACCACACACACACACACACACACACACACACACACACACAAGGCAAAAAGAACGAAAATCTCTCAAGTTAAAGTGAATGAACTATAGGTGTCGGGATTACATTTCCGTATCGTTTTTAACTTAGTGTAAGATTTATAGAGTGTAAGATTTTGGGTAGGATTTTTAGAGTAAAATTTTTAAAGAATAAGATTTTAGAGTGCAAGCATTTTTGGGCAAGCATTTTAGGGCAAGACGTTTAGAGCAAGACGCATTTAAGTGTTATCTTAGTGTATCCTATGTGTTTTAAGTGTATCCTGAGTTTATCCTAAGTGTATTTAAGTATATTCGAAGTGTATTCAAGTATTCTAGATGTAGTTTAAGTATTTAAGTGTATTCTTAGTGTATTCTAAGTGTTCTGAGTGTATAAGTGTATTCTGAGTTTATCCTAAGTGCATTCTGTCAGCATAAAATTTTAAGCGATTTATTTTGAGAGTCAGTGTTCGTTTTGGCAATTCGTTTTAAGCTGTGTGATTGTGGTGAGCAGTGACCGTGATTGTGTTTCATGTGCGATTTATTCTACTTTATGGTTATAGTATGGTTATCGCTAAGGTTGATTTTATAGTCTTTTTAAGTGTACCAAAAGTTTATATAGTTATGTAGTTCATTCACTTTAACTAGGAGACGCCTTCACGTGGTGGCGCTGTTATAATATGGGAATTGCCTTGTTGTACACACGTCTGTCAAATTCCTCCCTATCCCCTGAAATGAGGATGGCGGACTGCAGGAGAAGAGGAAGTTACGCCTGCAGTCCACTGGGTTCCCATTTAGATGGGTTTGGGGTTGCATCTACTACTGCTACTAATACTACTGCTACTACTATTGCTACTACTACTACTACTGCTGCTACTACTACTACTTCTACTTCTACTTCTACTTCTTTAACCAGGCAGATATTTTCGTCCTTTTGGAACTCATTTCTCGTAGCTCTGCATCCTTTCCGTTGCACTTCTTGCTCACTAGCATCATCTTCCAGTGTCATAGATGTTACAGCTCAGCATTCAAGATAGAGAGATGGCCTTTATACGCCCTTTTAAAGTGAACAGAGCATTGTTTTGTGGGTGTTGTGGCTGATGGGATTTATTTTGCGTTCATTCATCTTTTTTATTTTTTTTTATTATTTTGTGATTTCGTGACTGACTGGCTGATTGACTTCGTGACTAACTGGCTGATTGACTTCGTGACTAACTGACTGATTGAATTAGTGACTAACTGGCTGATTGAATTCGTGACTAACTGGCTGATTGAATTCGTGACTAACTGGCTGATTGACTTCGTGACTAACTGGCTGATTGACTTCGTGACTGACTGACTGACTTACTTCGCGACTGACTTCGTAACTGACCAACCAACTTACATCGTGACTGACTGACTTGCTTCGCAACTGCCCGACTGACTTATTCGTAACTGCCCGACTGACTTCATAACTGCCCGACTGACTTCGTGACTGACTGACTGACTGACTTCATGACTGACTGACTTCATGACTGACTTAGTGCCTGATACTGACTCGATCATGAGGGATTAAGTTTTGGTGTCAGTTTAATCCAACTGCAGTTTTCTTTAGTACCTATAAAGTGAAAGCTCATGGAGGTTAACTCTTTTCCCACCAGTTTCTCTTTTCTCCTGTTCTCTCTTCGTCCCTTCTTTTTCCTTTTCCTCGTCTCTCTTCCTCCCTTTTTCTCTCCTCCTCCATTCTTTGTCTCCTTTCTTCCTTTCTTCTTTCTCTCCTCTCCCGCCTCCTTTAATCCAGTCGTGAGCTTATTTATTCCTTTGCACATGTAGCTAAAGCACTGTGCTGTATCTTATAGTACACATGTAATATTAATGTCAATAAAGAGAATGTTAAATACTTTCTTTGTATGCCCTCGGGGATAGATTATACTTTTATTTATTTTTGAGGTTATGGTAGTACTCAGAAATTGAAAAGAAATTGTTTTACTTGGGAGAAACATACCCATACATTAAAAGACACAACTGTTTTGGCAAGACTTGAGCCCTAACACATAAACGGGTAATGAATGGAGACTTTAAGTGTACAGTTGGCAACACATGAACCTGGAACAGTGTCTGTTAAGTGGAGGGGTGAACCAGCTGCTAGGCCAAGTTACTGTACTTTCCCAAGACAGCCTTAACTCGGTAGAAAGTACAGCCATGCAAGTGGACTGAAGGAAACACGTCTTGCATGGAGGCCAACGTGGCAACTTCAAAATCCATAATGACCGATTTTTTAGGTGCTTGATGGCCTGGAATATTTTTATAATCATCCCAACGATTTTATTCATTGTTACAAAGGCATTTGAAACCTTTTTAGCAAACCTGAACGGGTGAATAGGACGTTAAAATGATTGCTGCACTATTTACGAGTCCCTCAATATACCACCGTTTTTCATTCAGCAAAGAATATTTGATTCTGTTTTCTGGATATTTGAATGAATGGAGTGAAGTGGAAAAACTGCTACACCCATACACAGAAAATACTAAAGTTATAGGAAATTTTCAGTTTGATAGAGAGATTATAGACGTCACTGAGAAGCCACAGATTTAGGAGGCTTCGAGTAAGAAAAAGGAAGTATATAACCCAAGAATAACACAAACATCTGATCTAACCTAATCAGCCTTATTTACTTGGCCCAACTTAGACCCAAATAAGGCCGAAGCTATTATATCCACCAAGTTTTAGTATGTATACCTTCGTAAAAAAAATCACAGCAGTATAACGATAAAATAATTATATAATGATTAAGTACTAATGGCAATGGAGTTGAAAACAGTATAATGTCTCCCTAAGTAAAGTACAGCAAACGTCGTTTTCTGTCTTGCATATTTACTATAATAAAGCAGAGATACAATGACGGTTAGATAATTTTTTTGAGAGAAAATCAGTATAGTTACCCTATAAATAAACCCAAGGGGAATGTCGTTTTCTGTAATGCATATTGTGGACCATTTTCTGTGTCTGAGCGTTTTGTTTATGTGTATTTTTGGTGGCCAATGAGGAAGCAGGAACTGATGGCGGCCGGCCAATCACCTGCACGGAGCCAGACTTCAGCCCCAGTAGTGTTGTGTTCAGTGTGTGACAGTGTAAATATCTCCTAATTTGACGGGAATTAAGGCGGTACAGGAGGATACAGTGCCCCGGGGTCACCTGTGGGGGATTGGTGAGTATCTTCTGGATGCTAGAAAATGTCTGATTAGAATGTTTGGACGAAGGTTGGAGTTGTATCGTCCACGCCACTTATTGGACCTTTGCTTGATTGTTTATGTTGAAGCAAGTGTTGGAGGAGTACGTGAAGGAAGATTGCTTGGAGTAATGGAATGGGATGGAAAATTAATGGAAATAAAGGAGATTCCAGGCATATCAGTCATTACCATACGGGATAAACTGGGGGGTTAGAGATTTGACAAGATAGAAGTGATCCTTGTGGGGTGGTACAGGATCGTAAGTCATGTTGAATTCAGTGTTCCTTGTTGCAAAGCATGAGTTAGGAATACTGAACATGGAAATACACAACCAAAAATACTCTTCTATGGGATAAATTGATGGATATCTTGCTGCTAAGGATTTGGTAATCTTGAAATTGCAGTTTTCATTGTACAGTAGAGGATAATTAGGATGTTACATCAGATTGTAATCTAAGTTAGGAATGTTTTACTTTTGATAGAGCATAATTGATGGTTTCCATATTGTTTATTATCAGCTGTCAGACATTGTAGGCACTATTGGTCGTAATATGAGATGTTTCTTGCAACAAGGGCGACTATACATTTTTATAGCTTTGAGAAAAACATATTTATGAAAGAATTTTTAACCATTTTTGCTCATAACATGCAAAATATTTAAAAACATATGTTTGACTGATGAGAAAATTGATAAATAAATGTAAAAATTCATAAAGATGTTATCAAAACTGAAAATGCATGGTTGCCCTTATTCCAGGAGATGCCTCATATGCAGAAAAGTATACCTAGTCATGCAGGTAGTAGTGTCAAAAACTTGTAGATTCAGTGCAGGTGTGTGTGTTTTAATGCATTGACTTTAATAAATTTTTATAATTTGTTCTTGCTCTTCCTGGATGATTTTATTCAACATTGGGAGACATACCGGTATCTCATATTCAAGGGAATTTTGAAGGCAGTATTTAATCCCTTTAATTCAAGTTTAACGTAAGGTGTGTAAAGTCATTATGTTTGGTGGAGCTGCTGTAATTACCACATCCTATTGCAAGCAATGCTAACCAGTCAATCCCCAGACAGTGTTTATACTGTATATATATAATGATACTGTTCAGGTTAGGAGAATCCTTTTGTAGCAGAGGCTAATAAGGTGCTAATTTAACCACTTAAGCCCCGCGACTCGCTCCTGAGGTAAAGAAAAGGCATCACCATACTGAAGCAGCAAAAGTTTAGCATGTACAAAAGTGGATAGGGCTTGGAAGCATTGAAATGTGGAGTTAACCCCTTAGCACAGTGTTGAACTTTTAAGATAATTTTTGCTAATTCCAGAAAAATTTAGCCAGCTTAGGGAAGGTTTTTTGAACTGAAGGCATTACTGTTTAGCGGACCCTCTCTATTGGGAGGATGCCTGATCCAAATAAAGCTGATAGTCCATTATATCTGATGGTCCTCCCCTGAGGTGGGATTTTAAGCACATGTTTGAAAATAAATTAGTACAGTGGCATTTTCTAGTACTAAAAATGAGAACTGTACTCATTTTACATTAACTTGGCACATAATTGCCCTTTTGCAGTTTATTTCACATCCTTATCATAGCATTCCTTCTTGACTAGTAGCTCCAGTGCAGTATTACTTTAATCTGTTGTTACAACTCAACAGTCACAGTGGAGAGAGAGCAGTTTAAGGCCAGGTTGGAGTAAAAGGGATAGGAAACACTTGTATTGCGATCCATTGCACCCCATTTAGCTGACATTGTTCATTGTAGCTGACGGAAGTTTGGCGGCCTTCGTTGTGTCTATTAAATCCAACATCCACTCTATTGGTATCCGTTATAGTAGGGTCTACTGTATATATTGGTATCTTTTATCAACCACATCACTAAATATTCATAGTAAAGTTGAGTAAAATTGCTTAGTGTTAATTTGGTTGAAATTTAATACTATGCATCATGCGTTTGAAGAGGGTAGGTGCATACCCAGGAACATGAAAAGCTGTGGAATAATTATGCATGGAGCCTTGTTATTGATGATCTTATGGAGGTGGAAATGAGGTTTCCTTCTGCGAACACCAGAATAGGCCCCCTGGTAGTGGCTCACCTGATGGCGGACGACATAAAAAAAAAAAAAGATAAAAAATAAGCACAATGACCTGCCTTGAAGTGGCCATAGAGAGCTACTGGTACTTCCATTTAAGCTGGAAAGCCATACTGATTTGGCATTGGTGCAAAAACTACAGTACTGATACACTCTCCAAGGGGGTGGTGGAGTATTTTGTCGTGTCTCGTTGTTCGTAAGCCTGGAAAAATATTTTTTTTATTGAGAATTCAGATGAGTGAGAATGCTGATTCAATTAAAGGGTTTTGGTGCAATAAACGGTGATTCAGATATGCGAAAATTTAGATATTGGTAGTTTGGATATTGGTGGTTTCTTGTACTGTGTGTGTGCTTCATTCAGTGATGTTCTGGTTAACACTGTTTTAGTTTAACAGTATACTTCTCTACAGTTAGTGATACCAGTTTAAACTTTAAGGATAATTGTAGAGAGACAAAAATAGGACAGTGGTTATGATAATGATTATTATTATTATTTTGTACAGTATTATCATTTGTTTTCTTATTTTTTAAAGTGTAAAATGAAAATGATTGAGTGATTGTGAGAGTAAAATAATAGAAATGTAGGAACATTGATTTAATCTCTTCTGCTCAGTGGCTTTTTACTGTTTTATGTGATGAGTCTGATGTTGTTGTTTTGCTACCCTAGTCTGCCTGATTGAGTAGACCCATCAACCGCAGGCAATTAACTGCTCTTGCAAGGCTGTCCCGTGCAGTAAGCCGATGCCCCTATGTAGGTGACTGCTTTGTTACAGCGAGGCGAAGGGATCTGTGTGGAAGTATTGTTCCTGGGTGGAAACCACATTTGCATCTTTCCACTCAGTTAATAGGGGCACCATAGTAGGCTCCACATCACCCTGTTATTAGGCTATATGGATGCCATTAAGCACTGTAAATGGTTTCCTGAGTTACAGGAAACAATTTAACTTGACACTTGGTATAGAGCCACATAAGGTGGAAAGAAGAATAATTAATAATGACAGGAAGAATGGGAAAAGAGGAGGACAGACACAGAAAAAGAATGATGGACATGAAAGAAGTAGGCAGCACTACATCAAGTGAGTGGGTGATGGTTTCCTCTCTACCTACTGAGTCTAATGTAAAGAAACAGAATGGGGTGTTTAGTAAAGCAAAGTATGGAGTCGTATACAGTATACTGTAGTAAGATTTTACAATGTTTCCCTTTTGTACCACCTTGTACAGTAGATACCACTACTATTGTGTACTGGTATTTATAGTATGGTACTCTAGTGTACTTTATATGGCATATTTTCTCTAACCATTTCATTCAACTTTTTGTGGTTATACACCTAGATCTCAGACTTTCTGAACAGTGTTATTATATCTGTATTCAAACCATGCAGACTTCCCATTATCATATAAATTCATATTGCTGCTCTGTAATAATGCAATCCAAAATATGGTGCTGGTATATCCAGATGTGTGGGAGACTTTTTGAACGTGAGGGGTTAGATACAATATATTGTATCCCTCATCAACCCATTCACTACATGGGGCTCTCTTAAGCATAAAATCACCTGTTAGTATCAAGTACAGTCTATCTATCTATCTATTGCCAGACGCCTCAATCCCGAACGGGGTGGCCACAAACAAATCGCCTCCATGTCACTCTGTCCCCTGCCATTCCACTACCACGCTCCCAACTCACACCCCCCTCTCTCATATACCTCTCCACTCCATCTCTCCATCTCATCCTCGGCCTCCCCCTCCCTCTCGCCCCCTCCACCTCACTCACATACACTCTCTTCGTCAATCTCTCACTCTCCATCCTCTCCACATGCCCAAACCACCTTAACGTGTTTCTCCTAACGCTTCCCATCACGTACAGTATAGTTATAAAAAGGATACCACCGCACTGAAGAGATTGAAAGGTACTGAGAGCCAAGACGCTGATTGGTTGAACTGCAGATTTGACGCATTCTTTTTGGCAGTTTACCTGCATAGCAGTATTGGTTTTCGTTAACTTTTGTATGATTCATGTTCTTGCCGTAATACAAAGAAAATTTTGCTGTGGAAATTAGGCAGGTAAATAATTTTTGCTGTTACTTTACTCTTTTCCCTTGACCAAAAATTGACATCTCTCCATCCTGAGTGCTGAGCTGTAGGAAGAGATTAACATAAAAACATAGCAGTAGTCACAATAAGGATGTAGGGCCATAGTAAGCTTATCTTATTTTGCAGCTGAGCTTTGGGAAGTACAGTAAGTTGCAAAAGGACAAAACTCTGCCAAGTGAAGGTGAAAGAACTGTAGCAATAAACTGCAGTTCTGTGTAACAAATGTACTGTGCAGGGGTATTGATTAATCTTGTTGAAACCTTTGTACGGAGCTGCAGGTGCCCTAATTGAATTCAACCCCCTGTATTATTAATTCTGTACTCCAGGATGTTTATTGGCTGGTGTCATGTTCTGGTGTTGTAAGTAGTGAGTTGTGAGCCCATTCATCAGTAGTGCCGGCCACACTTCACAGTACAATATAAGGGCTGGATTCAAGTTGGCATAGAAGGCTTCCTAACATCTTTTCACTTGTGGTTTATTTTGCATGTTAGCTGCATATCAGTATTCTTTTAAATACTGTTTATAGCTGCCATTTTTTTTTTTTATGTTGAAATAGTCAGGTGTAATGTTGCAGAGAAAGAGATGGTACTGAATCTCCAAAGCTATGACCCTAAATGAAAACATTCTGGTACAGTGCTGCAATGTGTCTTTTTTTATGGGGCTACTTCAGAGGCTCTTTTTACTAAGTCTCATTTGATTTGTATCCTATTATGGTTTTACTGCAGCAATATTTAGCTAGTAGACTTCTTATGCTACCAAATTTAGCTTATTTTATTGTTGTAAAATGTCTTAAAAATCACAAGAAATATTGTCTACATTTTGTCATACAAGAGAAAGTGTTCAGTACGTTTGCTGGATGATTATATTGAGACTTGACTGGGTGCTGGCCCCTACTTCCCAGAGGTTTAGCAAGAGGAAAATGATACAATACAGAATACTCATGTGATGGGATCAGAGGTTCATGGCCCCTTGGCCCAGGTGCCTTCTACAGTATTGTGTAGTAAAGTGACTGTGTATTTACTGTATATGGTTGTGTGTCAGGTAACGTATGTAGCTATTATGCAGCATATTATTTTTTTTCTTCTTCCAAAACCCATCAGTTTCATTATTTTTTGCTACCTCCAAATGATTTGGTTTAGTTTAGTAGCTAGAGGATTTTTTAACATGAGGGGTTAGATGCTGCTTTCGTGGAACCGTTCAACTTAAGGTCTTTCTTAAGTTGAATAAAATCATCTGGAATTAGCAAGAATACACTAAAAAGTACATCATGGGATTGAAGGGGTTACCACTCAGCCCCGACACTCTGGGGAATATACGGTACAGTAGTTGCTAACAGCCGAACAGAAGGAGTTGGTAAGTGGCAGAGAGTACTATAGTAGTTTTGGAGGGGGTGTAAGAGGGACTCACAAACCTCTGCTGAGAGCATGATTCCGACTTGTACCAGCCCAGCCATCATCTTACTAACCACATCATGGTTACTGGTATCTGTTGATTAACTTGTGCACCTCCAGGTGTGCATACTGTATACATAACTGGTAAGATCACGAATTGTCATTTTTATTGTGGTATAGGTGTTTTTCCTTCTGTTTATGACCTGTAATCCTTTAAGTACAGTGTTTATATGTATCACAAAATGAATGTATTTTAGTTTTGGCTCTGTTTAGTTTTTCATGGAAAGGACAATCTTTTTGTAAGCATCCAGCTCCCCCCCCCCTCCACTTATGATAACAGTATATCCCGACATTGTGAACATCCTACCAGGGGCTTTAGCCATTTTTTCTTTTTATTGTTCGGTGAAAGGATGAGGGTTTTACATACAAGCTCAACACAGTGAAGCAGAATTACTTGAGTCTGTGGTCAGTGTGTTGGTGCAGTGGTTTTGTGGGAGGCTTGATGTGTTACCTTGCATGTGTAGTGGAAGATTCCTTGCATATCATATTTTCTTCACCATTCCTTGAGATTACAGCCACCACATGTCATTTACAGATACTGTATTAACATGGGTTCCTGGATTTTCCTGGAATGTTATTTCTGTATAGAATACATTGCCACACTTTACAGACACCATTTACTACCACACATCCTACTATAACACTGCACGTCTTACCATCACACTTCACACTGCCTCAATTGACAGTTATTACTGTACCACACCACAAACTGCGCCACTTCACATATACCATAACTCTTATTAAACTGTGCACTGCACCTCTTAACACTTCACACTGCCACACCTCACACTGATATCACACTGCATCCCTCCCCTCTCTAAACACTTTCCTGCCTTCATACCACATACTGTCACAGCTCTGTAACATGTCACACTGCCATGCTTCCTGCTTTCAAATCTCACACAGCCGCACTTCACACACATCTGTTACTGTCACACCAGCACTGTTACATCTCATACCATAACTGCCTCTTTATCATTTCCTGCACAAGACTTTTCTGACACCCAGTTAGGCTATGTGTGGAAGTGGAGGAAGAGTAGAATGGTATCCTCACATTGAAGGTTACATCGGTGCCACCACACGAAGGCGTCTCCCTCCAGCAGTGTGATGTCAGAGGAAGGGCTATGACCAGTCTGTTAGGTCGGCCGCAGCAGTTTGCACAATGCCCCCTGGTTATTTGACAGTAAAGGCGATATTTAGGCCGATTTACATGGAGACAGGGGACATGAATTCTGGGGTGCCGTTGTTGGCCTGTGTGTGTGTAGTGGTGCTCTGTATGTGTGTATGAATACGTAAGTTTGTGTGTCTGGTCTCTGTGT
>JAGKTI010015504.1:0-16866 GCA_018397915.1 Birgus latro | reverse complement strand
CCCCAAAAAAAAAAAAAATCGCAGTCAAAGTTTTTTGTTTGTTGCTCCGGGGCTAATAAACCTATCACCTCGGATTTGTTTTATTTGATAGCCTTTGCCTTTAGAATTTTTTTGTATCGTAAAATAATCACAATTGGTTTGGAATAACACTACCTATCATGAGAAAACTGACCCACCACCTTAGATTTTTATTTTTTTTAAACTTACATGATATTTTTTTTTTTTTTTTCTCTAAAATATGTATTCATATATCATGAATTAATGGTAAAGTAAACCACTGAGTGTTCAAAATAATTGTATCAAAGAAATAACTGATCAGTGTACATGTTAGTAGATAATAGTAATGTTTATGAATAATGACTACCACTATTGCGATAATGAAGTTGTGAAACTGGAACTGGTAAGTACTGGTAATTTTCTAAGCTGATAATGGGTACATTAGTTACATGATGCTGAGAATTAAAAAAAATCAATACAATTAAAATAAATGTTAATGTTTTCAGTAGCATTATTAATGTTATCAGGAACAGGTCGGTGGATGGTAAATGTGTTAGTTATCACTACTGTCAGCCATTAAACCCCCGTCACACATTCCACAACTAAACCTCGATAGCTCCACTAATTCAATTCGTAGTGGTATCATGGTCCTGATTCGGCGTATATCGTGATCAATCAGTACACTCGTGACTCACTCCGCCGAGACCACGATAAATAAACGGAAGCGTTAATTTATCGTGGAGGTCCTCGATTTTTGTACCCCACGTAGTGCTGTCGTAAGTCTTACGTGACCCTATCGTGATCTTCGTTGCAGCTACGTGACTCTGTCATGGCCACCGTAGGTCCTTTCGTGATTCTGTCGTGACAAAAAAAAAAAAAAAACCGTTACGAGTGAGTCACGCTTCGGTTTCAGCGGCATGGTAGTCCGAAGACACCGAAATCTAGAGCGGCGT
Source organism: Birgus latro (assembly GCA_018397915.1). Lineage (NCBI taxonomy): Eukaryota > Metazoa > Arthropoda > Malacostraca > Decapoda > Coenobitidae > Birgus > Birgus latro. The sequence continues at coordinate 15,916 of JAGKTI010015504.1, read as the reverse complement.
TTTTGTCGTCCAAGCTGACGGATCGGATTCGAAGCCATCTTCGGTGAAACCAAGCTGCGCCATTTCTGTCGGCCAAAGTGATTCGAAGCCGGCCCAAGCATTTGTTATTGGAACCAAGACCGTCTTCGTATCTCACCCAAGCGCGGTCGAGAGCAGTCTTGGTGCAGCTTGGGGAGAGTGAGGATGGCCAGCAAGGCCACGTAAATGATAATATAATGAAATTAGCACGATTTACATAAAATTAGGGTGCAGGTGGCTAATATTAACGACATATAGAGACAGTCTAGCACAAATAACAGCTACGTCTAAGTTGCATGTTCGTCAGAAGATCGTCTTCGGCGAACTCCTATGTTTACTTTGCAAAAGGCACGTAATTTCTCGGTTCTACGTATCCTGTACCGTTTTTGCGGACAGAAACCAAGCGCCCCAAGACGCGCTACGAATCCCAAGCTCCAACTTGGATGACAAAAATGCAAGAATGTATTTTAGAGGGGTTAATCATTAATTCACCCTGACGTATTTACCACAGTTATGGTCAAGAATTGCTCAACAAGCTGTTAGCGGCTGGGGCAGGACTGGACTGAGCGTCAAATCAATCGAGCTCGAATGCGGGGGGGGGGGGGGGGGGAGGCGGCTGTAAGCATACCTCTTGAAGCTATCGTGGTACGTTGATGGCACCATTGTGACTCTTTCATGGCGCTACCATGGTGATCTTGGCCTCATCGTGACGACAAAATGACCTTTAAAAATATGAAAATCTGCCAATCGTAACTCAGTCTTACAGCCAGCATGACTCCATCATGACAATCTTACGACCATCATGACACATACTTACAGCCATCGTGACATTGACTGTTATCGGCGTTTGTCGTGTTCAAATTTCACCACAGCGCCAATAATTGAATTAGTGGCGCCGTCGTGGTTCGATTATGGAATGCGTGACGGGGGCTTTATTAGTAATACGCTCTGCTTCGAAGAAAACAAATAGAAATTACTCCGTCGCATTCTAACTGGGATAAAATTTGGCGGGACTGGTGAAGGGAGCTTGTAAACAGTCAGCGGTGTGTAGCGACGTGTGGCAAAGCAATCCTGATTCGTATTTATTCCTGGAGACACACTGTCATTGGCTACCAACCTCTATGCGGTATGCTGGGTGCGTTCTCAATGGCTGGGACAGAGAGAGACTAACAGCTGTATGGAAATAACTCTAGCTTGCGCATCCTTCCCCAAATGATTAAGACTGAAAACTCCACCTAGATATTATTGGATTTTTGACCACTTTCTATGTCAGCATTTGCTAAGCTCTACTCGTGGGAAGATAGTGCTACACTTGAGGTGGCCGCCAGTACCCATAACTCCACAAGCCCCGGAGTGGTGCTTACATCGTTATGGAACTGAGGCCCTCAATTTGTCTTGTGACAAAATTGAACTCGACCCTCATGCAGAACGAGACACAGAAACAGTACTTCGTGGCCGTCGTGAGGCAACATCGGCATGAGATTCCTTGTTGTTCGAAGGAAGCTTTCATTGAATAGCAGGATCGTTTGATTATTAAAAGGGAACAGAAGCAAATTGTATTTGTTCGGCAATCCTGTGTTTTATTTTTATGAACCATCCAAACCAGCATCCGTACATTACCTTGTACTGTACCTAAACACTACACTGACTTCCATCTGGCCTCGCACCATCATCATAAGACCACCAGAACTCTCTCCTGTCAACACAAATGGTGCTTCACAATGGGCCTCAGTAAACGGCAGTGTTCTGTGATCTAGCCCCACTAGGTCCATTTATCAAGGCTCCACTTGAGGTACTCGTCTGTTAAGGTTTGCTGTGGGTAATGGTTATGCTCTTTATAATTTATGAACACCCTCAGGCACCAATGACTCACTCTTACCTAGCGCCTGGTGTAAGTGGGAATAGAGTATTACACTTGAACCATGAGAAGATCAATGTAGATTAACACTTTCATTTTCTCATGGATTACTAAGCCGATTGAAATTGTCGGGCTAGAATAGATTACTATAATTTTGCCTGCTATGAAAGAGTTCACAGTCAGAGAATGTCTGAAAGACTGTGAGTGAGAAGTAACATACGTCAGAAACAGTGGATTAAACAGAAGACTCAGAAAAATGCACGGCAATGGTATATTAAATGGGAAGGCTGGGGGTGGAGAGTGGCAGACTATCATTGCCACTGACCCTGTAATCAGATGATGTTTTTTATCATTCTATTCTTGTTAACTCCAGGTGATTTTATTCTGATTTGGAGAGGCTGTTCAAACTGGAGGAGATAAATACAGTCTTCATTACCTTTTTGCATTTAAGATTTCCCTTAATAAATACATATAGCTTTGTCCCGATACAAATGAAGAGGTTAAGAATGCAGACAATTTCACATTAGATAATCATCCAAATCTGTTTGTAAAATGATCCAAAGTGGAGTATGATGGAAACTGAAGAGAGAGAGAGAGAGAAATAAAAAAGGGGGGGGAGATCTGTTTTACGGCTTCACCAAAACAGTGATGACAGGATATTTCCCTGTGTGACCATAATCCTCTGCCATTAGTGAGGTTGAGAGTTGTCAATCGTCGCGCAGGGCTTAGTAATATAGTGGTCTATATGTTGTGTAAACTTACTGCAAATTCTTTTTTATCGAATAAATAGTACAATAGTTGCAAGTCAGCCAAGAGCGCAAACTAGATGTTGTAGTGCGTACTGAGCAGCAGACCAAATTCATTTTATCAGCACCTTCCTCCTGAGCACGTCATTTACATCCAATTTTCATCTAGCATACAATACCATTCGATTTAAGACAGCGCTCCAGTAATGAGAAGGGTTTATGAAAGCTAAAATCAACACTTCCTGCCGATATATCTCTTAGGTTAAATGAGGTCGTATGAAGATAGATTAAACTACATAACGCCTTCCCTTCTCAAAAGGGCTGTTCAAATAACTGGGAAATTTTACATTTCAAGAAAAGTCTGTGTTTACCTTTTTGGAAACATTAGACTTCCCGAAAAAGCAGCAATGACGAGGAGATAGTAATTCATAGACGGAGTTTAAAAAAACTTTCATTAGAATATCAGAAGGTACTTTAAGAAACGGCATGGCTATCACAAAAAAGCCATCAAGAAAATATGAGAATACCCTTTAAGAGAAGTGTTGGATAAAAAGGAACAATTTTAACAAAGTTTCTCAAAGTTACAATTTTGACAAAGTTTTTCAAAGGAACAATTTTGACAGTTTTTCACTATTTACCTAAAAAAAAGTCTCCTTATTTTATACTGGGATGACAAAGGAATTTCTGTAAATGGTGAGGGCTGAACATTTTTTGATTCACTTATGACACTGATTTTCCAGCAAATCTGGTGAGGAGCAAAAGGATTTATAACTGAGGTGAACGGGTAGAGTCTAAAAGTAGGATTAAATATGCATTAAAAAATATATATATATTGTACTCACCAGATACATGTATATTTTTACAGTAGAAGAAGAAAGAAGAAGAAGAGAGGCGAAAGAAAAGAAAGATGAAGGAGAATGAAGAAGAAGAAGGAGGAAGAAGAAAAAAAAGGAGAAATAAAGAAGAAGAGAAGAAGTAGAGGAAGAAAAAAAGATGAAGAAGAGAGAAGAAAAAAGAGCAAAGAAGAAGAAGAAGAAAGACAAAGAAGAAAAATGAAAGAAAAAAGTGAAGAACAAAAAGAAAGAAAGAAGAAGAAGAAGAAAAAGATGATGATGATGATGAAGAAGAAAGAAAGAAAGAAGAAAATACGATTAGGAGTTCATGCTGTGCTGATATAGTTCAGGAGCAATAGCTTATAAACTGGCAAAAGGTGGAAGAAATTCATAACAAGCTGAAGATTTGTCATAGCTGAAAATTTGTCATTAGGTCCACAAATGTGTCCCAAACAACAGCAAAAGTCCCCGCAAATCCCCAGTGAGGAATTTTCAGAATTCAAGATGGTGTCTAATATGGCTGCCACGATGCTCAATTTCTGATATATCACCTTGTCCTGATTGTAATTTGGTAAATAAATGTCCAAACATTGGTTTCTAGGTAAAAGGAATACGAATAAATCAACCTTATACACATATGAGCAAACAAGAATAATTGAACACTAGGATAATTCATATTATGTACTGTAATACGCTGGAGTGTTGCCATGCTTTTTTGTTTGTTTGTTTTTGCTGGGTAGGAACCAGAGCGACTGGTATCCTTGTCAACAGCAGTTGGTTATGCGGCAGCAGCACAGGTGACTGGAAAATAATTTACAGAGATAACTTTTCACAAAAATGGCAAGGTGAAGACAGTTGGCGCAAAAGATACATCTGTCAAAGTGAGAGGAGAAACTGTGGCTGTAAACCCTTGCTTGTTGTTTAACAGACTTCTGTGTGTTGTGAGAAACAGTTCTGACATGGAAACATTCCTAGCTTACATGCTTACTAATCATTCACCTTCACTTTTCAAAGATGGTGTTATGCGCAAGCCAACTAACAGCACCATGCGTGACATTTTAAAATCATCCACTGTTCAACCCACCAACCTACCAGAGCACTGTGTTTTTGTTGTAGATGGCACAAAGTGGTGTGGCACATCCCTCCACGTATCGAGACGTATGCCAGGCATACTTAGCTCATACACTTAGAAACTTTGGTGTAGAGGCAACAGCTGTGTTTGATTGTTTTGACAGCTGAATTCCACAAAGGCAGGTGACCAGAGGCATAGAGGAAGGACTTGTTTCGCCTGATATCATCTTTGATGTAAAAACATGCTCACAGGCATCACTGATGCAACTTTCCTTGCAAACAGCAACAAGAAGAAGAGATTAATTCATTTTCTAAATTCTATTTGAAGAGATGCTCTGAAGGGGAATACGAGTGAAGCAGGCAAACGCAGATGCAGACTCACTTACTGTATCATCAGCACTAAGCATTGCTGAGAATGAGATACTTCAAACAGATATTACTGGAACAGATACAAACTTGTTGGTCATGCATGTAGCCCAGGTAACACCTTCTACAGATACTTACTGCTTAACCCTACAAGACTGTGTGAAGTAAATGACGCACAACTGGCCACTGGAGATACCAGAAAACACATCATGTTCTTGCATGCAGTCACTGCATATGAGGCTGTGTCTGCCACTTACCGCCATGGAAAACGAAAAGCATTCAATCTAGTTCAAATGAAAAACGACGATGATCTACTAGAGGCTTTTACAAGGGCTAGTAGTACACCTGATGATATCAGAGGGCTGGAGAAGTTAGATTCTCAAGCTTTATCGTGGTACCAAATGCATTGCATTAAACAAGCTCTGTCATGCTGCATACAAACGGCCTGTTAGTAAAGCCTCCTTAGCTTCATCATTTGATCTTGCAAGTTTGCCTCCAACTACTGCTGTTGCACAGCAACACTCCTATCACACATTTCACTCAGTTCAGGAATGGCTTGGCAGACAAGTACCACCTAACGACTAGGGCTGGAAAGCACAAGACGGTATCCTTACCCCGGTAGAAACAGACATTCCTGTTGCGCCTGACTTTCTGCTGAACATGGTGTATTGTGGGTGTAAAAAAGATTTATGTGCTAATGTGACGGATGCAAGAAACTACGTCTTCATTGCAATTCTATGTGTAGCAGATGTTGTGGACTTGTCACAGTGCCACACCAGTACTGACTGGAAATGATATTTACCTTGGAGACTGAAGATATGATCTCATATTTATACTTCAGCTTACATGATATTGCTCAGCTTCGTGTTTGTAAATACGAAGATTAACAGTAGAACTTGCATATTATGTAATCTGTTCATTTTCTGTACAAAAACTTACGAGTAACATATTTTCCGTTTATGGAAGTATAGTCCAATTTGGATGCCTAGTTTGACCATTAATTGGGTATACACACTTTTTTGTTTTATAAATCATTATACCGATGATTTCAGCGAATTTCTTGTACTTCAAAACCTATGTTCAGACACCTTATTTGGTATTTTATATATACTAATTATCTAGATGTGGCTCAGTCTTAGCTCCGTCTTGGATTCTGAAGTTTCCTCAAATGGGATTTGCGGGGACATTTGATGTTATATTGACACTTATCTCGATCTTTCATGAAATTTTCAGCTTGTGATGAAGTACTTCCACCTTTTAGCCAATGCGCTTGGACTAATAAAAAAAAATTGAATAAAAAGCTTTTGGTAAAATAGGTAACATAATCATGCGAAATAACCTCGTTGTCAAATAATAAATAAATCAATGCGCCCATCTGTTCCCGTGGATCTGAACCCTGGAGTGTAATATAAAAATTTGATCATAAAGCTGTTGTTGCTTAAAGAAGAAAAGGGAAGGCTATAAAAGAAAAGATAAAAGAAAAAGAGGCTTCGTGGATAGGGAGGAAACCTGAACACAAAAGATAGTCATCATAATTAAACCCTGGATGCTGTGACTCACTTTCAGATAAACAGAATCGTCTAAAGTTATAAGGAAGTAGAGTTGTAGTACTTAAATGAGGGGAAGCTTGGGCAGATATTTGATAGCCTGATGCAAATTTTGCTTGCCTGGAAGCCACAATACCCAACTCATCAATGCCTATGACAGTGCCTTCTCAACGGGAAGGTTATGATACATTTAGTTCTCACAACCTTCCTTCGTTTTTTTTTTTTTTCAAGAATATTCCTGTAGATTATGTTTCTAGATTTAAGTAGATATGACTTCTATGAGCCAATCGTTTACAGCACACAAGAATATTTTTCGTAAAATTCAGACCACCTCAAAGCAAGCTAGCCAAAGCCACTTCATACCAAACAACTTAGTTCAAGCTATGCCAGCTCAAACCATGAAAACGCAAGGCGGACAGAATCAGTTCAAGCTAGCTAACATCAGCCCAAGCTATGCATGGGCCGGTGAGCTAGTGCAAGTCAGGCCAGCCAGGACATTATGACAGCTAAGCCAGGAGAAACTAATTCAGCCCAAACCACGCCTGGCCAGCCCAGCCCAACACCGTTAGACCAAAACAAAATAATCCAAGTCACCCCAAACAACAGATCCTTGGTCACGCTGAGCCTGGCTAGCTCTCCTGAGCCAAAGCCAGGTTTGATCAAAATACAGCCAGTTCATGCAAAGCCTCACAAACCCAGGTCAGGCCAACCTAAGCCAGTCCAAGCCAATCCAGGGCCACTCAGTTCAGCCAAGGATAAGTCAAGCCAGACCAACCAAGGCCTAACCAGACAAAGCCAGCACATCTCGAGGCAAGTCAGCTAAGCCACTACAAGCCAAACCAACAGATTCTAAGCAACCCAAACGAAGACAGTATCCTAAGCTACTGAGAACCTAGCCCAGCCAGGCCAGCCTAAGCCAGTGCAGGCCATGCCAGGCCTGTTCAAGCCATGCCAGGCCTGTTCAAGCCAGCATAAGACAAGCTAGGCTAAAGTTGTCCATTCCAAGCTCAAGAACTTTATGCTGGCCCAAGTCATAGCAACTTTAGACACTTCATGCCAAGCCATGTCAGTGAAAGTAAGTCAATGCCAACCCAATTAAGTCCAAGCCATCCAAAACAAGTTCAACCAAGTAATCCCTGCCTAAGAGAAGCCAAGCAAGCCCAGGCTAATCCAGTCAGGTCAAACAAGCCGATACCAAGTCAGACATGTCTTAATTACTCCAAACAAAACCCAGCCAGCACGAAGGAAGCCAGGTCAATCCAAGCCAGCACAAGCCAAGCCAGTCTAGTCTAAGCTGCCCCAGACCATGGAACCAGCCCACACCAAGGCAACTTAACCCCAATCAGCCAAATATTTGAGAAGCTAGCCTAAAGCAAGTCCAGTCAAGGTTAAACCAGCCTAAACCAACTAATGGCAAGCCAGGAGAGCCAAAGGAAAGGTAGATAAGGTAAATCAATCAGAGCTAAGGCAAACATATCAAGGTTAGGCAAATGTTAAAGCCAAGCCAAACCCCAAGTCAAGTCAGGGCGGCCCAAACCAAGCCAGACCACAGCAGCCCATGCCAAGCCAAGTCCAGTCAAGCCAGACAAAGCAACTTCAATCCAAACCAAAGCAACCAAGCCAGTTTTAGCCAAGTAAGTTTGAGCCAAGCCAACCCAAAGACACGCAACCCTAATTCACCAAGACAAGCCAGGTTAACTAAAGACAAATATAACCTAATTGTATGTAATCCACCCTAAACCAGGCCAGGCAATTCCAATCAAACTCAAGCTAACCTAGGTCGGCAAGAAGAAGCCATTAGAAAGAAAGGTCAGTCCTAGAGAATCTAAGTCAACCTAGCCTATTCAAGATTAGGCAAGGCCAAGAAAAAGCCAAGCCGGCCAAGATCAAGGTAGCCGGATCAACCCAGCACAAGTAAAGCCAAACCAGTTCAAGAAAAGCCATACCAAGCCAAGCCAACCCAATCCTGCTCAAATCAAGCCGAACTAGTCCACGCAGGCCTAAAATAATCGAAACCAGCACATGTCAGTGTAGGCTTTCCCTAGCCAAATCATGCCAGTTAAAGTCAGATTTTGTAACTTAAACCTACCCAAGCTAAGAAAAGCCAATCACAGCCAGCTCAAGTAAAGTGCAGTCAGTCCAGACATTTTCAAGCTAATGTAAGCTAACCCATAAAAAGCTAGGCCAACCACAAATCACCTGATTCAAGATGAAGCCAAACCAAACCAGCATAGGCCAATCCAAGCCAGGCCTGTCTTTTCCAAGTCAGCAAAAAGCTAGCCCTAATCAGAAAGACCTAAGTTGCGCTAAATATGCACAAGCTAATATAAGTCAGTAAGGCAGACCAATAAGCCTAAATCAGTCCATGGAAAAAAAAAGAAAAAAACTAAGTCAGCCCAAACAAAGTTTGTACAGCTAAACCCAAATCTCAGTTCAGCAAACACAAGCCACCCTAAACCATCCCAAGCACCCCTAAACCAATCCAAGCCAGTCGAAGTAAAATATAACAACTTTAGCCAAGGCACACCATCCTAAGCCAGCCCATTGGAAGTTTTTCAAGACCAAGCTAGTCCAGCAAAGTACACCTAGCTCGAGCCGGTCAATTAAGCTAAGCCAGCCCAAGCTACTCGTATGCCTGCTCAGTTCGGGGAAAGCTAGGACAACCCAAGCCTGTCTAAACTAGACCAGACTAGGCCAGGTAAGTAATAGCCATCCAAGATTAGCCAGAACAGCGTAAGCCAAAAAAAAAAAAAAGTTAGGCCAACCCAAACAAAGGCAGTCCCGCGAAGGTCAGATGTGGTTAAGTCACTGTAGTCCAGGTTTGTATAAGTCAATTAAAATCCAGCCGATGCAAACTGGCCCAAGCTAAGGCAATTCAATCCGACCAAAGCAAGCCAAAGCTAAGTCTGGCCAGTCCAAGACAACTGAAGTTATGTTAGATCAGCCCATGCCATGCCACATAATCCCAAGGTAGCCCAGGCCAAGCCAGTCAAGCTAGTCAAGCTAGCTCAGGAGATGTCAAGACGACCCTGACAAGCCCAAACCAAGACAGGTACGCCAATGACAGACCAAACCAGGCCTAGCCAGCAAAATCAAGACTAAGTCAAACTAGGGAAACAAAAGTCAGGTCAGTCCAAAATAAACCCAGATTAATCCAGGCCAGGCCAGTAAAGTCCAAGTCAATCCATGCAACCCAACTCACCCAAAGATAATCCAGAAGAGTTCAAGCCAGGCCAAAGCAAGCCACCTCAAGTCAAGCAAGGCCAGTCTAAGCCAATGGAAGTTGAGACAAGCCAGTCCAAGCTCTCCCAAGCCAAGTCTGGAGTCCAAAACAGCCTATGCCAAGCCAGAATAAGCTAAACCAAGGCTGACCAGCTCAACCAAGCCAGACCAGCTCAACCAAGCCAGACATAATAAATAGGCCTAAAGCAAGATGGTGCATCCTAAGCCATTTAAGTCATAGCTAAGTGAGACCAAACAAAACCATCATAAGCAAATCCAGTCCTACTTATCTAAGCCAAAATAGTCCTGTTGAAGCAAAGTAAAGGCAAGCCAGATTATACTAAGCCAGTCCAAGCTACCTCTTGCCAGCCCGGACACCACAAACTAAGCATTGGCAGCCCAAGCCAGCCGAATCCAGTCTAAGCAGCTAAGTGCACTCAGACGGAGCCTACCTTTGCAAACGCCTATCCTAGACAACTCAGTTAAACACAAATATATGTCAACTCTCGTATATATCTACAAAATTTCATTGAAATCCATCAATAACCATTTGATACATTTTATGGACAAACAGGAAACAGTCCTGAACCGGGACTCAAAAGCGGATTGCCACCAGAATTTAAACAATTTTTTCTGGGCCTATGACCCATACATCTACAGACTTTTACTGGACTCCATCTGTAACTTTTCTGAGATATCTTGTCGACAATCAGACAAACAGGGATTAATGCATAACCTCCTTCAACTTCATTGGCGGAGGTAACTAGTCCAAATTAAGGTAGGTTAACCTAAGCTAACCCAAGGCAAGTCAGGTATCCCCAAGCCACCCCAAGATAAGTCAAACTAGCCCAAACTAAGCCTTGCCAGCCTAAGACGATGCAAGCCAGAACAAGCAAGCCCAATTCAGCCCATGACATCCTAGGGCACCACAAGACAATCCAGAGCAGCCCAAGTCATCCCAAACCAAGAAGACCAGCCCATACCATCCTAAGCAAAGCCAAAACGTCTGAAGTCTGCCCAAGTTAAGATGACCCAACCCTAACCAGGCCAACCCACGCAAGCTTAAGCCAACTAGGCAATTCCAGGCCAAGCCTTGCCAGCTCTAGTCAGCTTAACCAAATGCAGGCCAAACCATGCCACATAATTCCAACAATAGCAGTCAAAGCCAAGCTAAAACAGACAAGTCAAGCCAGATTAGCCTAAGCCATATCATGCCTGCCAGGACGGTGCAGGTCAAACCACAACAGCTTATGCAGGGTCAAACCAGGCTAAACCAGTTCAAACCCAGCCAACCAAACCTAGGCCAAGCCATGACAGCCCAAGTGAGTCCAGACCTAGTCAAACCAGTCCGAGCCAGCCTATGACAAGCCAAGATAACCCAAGCACGATAGCCTGCTTAAGTTAGCCCAAGCCAATCCAAGACAATAAAACCAGTCAAAATCATTGCCCAATCGAAGTCAGGCCAATCATAGAAAGCCCTAACTACACCAAGACAGTCTAAGGCAAGCCAGGTTAGTCCATGCAAAACCAAGCTAGTCTAAACTGATCCAAGCCAGCTCAAGTCAAGCTGGGTATGTCCAGCTCCAGCCAGCCCAAGGAAAGCCAAACCTGTTCATGCCAAAGCCAAGTCAAACATCACACGCCAGCTTAAGCAACGCCAACCCAGCCAAAGCTAAGACAAACCAGCTCCCAACTAAATCAAGCAGTCTAAACTATGTAAATATAAGGATCGGCCTGATTGTGGTAGGATGCTTTGTGCAGCTGGCCACAGTGATCTGCATCATGGATCTTACCAAGGATTCACTCGATTGCCAAGCCGAAGGCAACCTCGGGGGCTGAATTTAAGTGCTTATTGCTTGTCTGATGTGTAGTCAAAGCGCATGAATAATAATAAGGTGTATGACCAAGCAATACATCAACTCAAGCATGCACCATTTACTTAAAAGCCAATGATTGCGACTATGTATCGTTTCATTCGAGTTTCATGCAAAGGCATGTAGGTAGATGCCCTGCCAGGGATATTTCGCCCCCAGATAACTGCTTTCTTGTACAGTCCACACAGCCCTGGGGGTCCTTCAGTTCCCCAGACATTCAAGTTTGGTCTTAGTGCTATTCTAATAAGCTAAAAAGTGGGCTGTACAAAAAAAAAAAAATACAGCTATATTGAGTGGCCGAAAGTTTTATCACATGTACTAGTAAGGACAGATTGCCTAAAATGCAATAAGTGCCTGTGGGTAGAAATTTTTATCACAGTTAACATCAACTCCAGTTTGCCACTAAACTGTGACTGCAGATTAAATTTGTACCATAGCCACCGCAAGGAACAAGTTTCCTCAGAAACTGTAACTGTGGGTAAAACCCGTACCACAGCCAGCATTTAAAGCAGCTGCCTCTAATACTGTGACTGTGCCTCAGAAAGTTTGGCTATATGCAAAACGTGAATGGAGGCACCCATGTTGAATGAAAAAGTATTGCCCCCAGCTTTGCTGAAGGCAAAATAATAAAATAAGGTATGAAATGTTCTTCAGGTGAGGTTAGACCGAAAGTGCGAACTGAATCCTGCATAAAATTTCGTACTAGATAAAAGAGAGGGTAATAATGAGAATGGAGGTGAGTGAGGGAGTGAGATAAGAGAGTAAAATGAATATGGGAATCAATAACAGTATGAGATAGGGTATCTATGACTCTGGAAGAGTAAGAGTGACAGATCGTGTATTTCATAGTTTAAAACACAGTGGGAGAGCGAATGAAAGTGACAATGCAAGAGGAAGTGAGAGTGACTGTGAAAACAGTGAGAGAATGGAAAGTGTAAAGTTACGACTGAATTAATACTCGGTGGACGAAGGTGTAACCATGCTACTATGTTTCTCTGGCAATTTATGGACCACCTGTAATCGTCAGGTGCGATCAGCCCGCATCCCACGTCACATGGTGGAGTCAGCAATAATAAAGAAAGGTTAGGCAAATTTTTCACTACCTGCTTCAGAAATTATTGAACAGAGAACCTGGGGCTTGTGCATACCTTCCCACTCTTAGATCTATTAATACGGTCATCCGTGACAGTGAATGAATGACTGTGAATGTAGGTTAAGTATATGTGTGTGTGTGTGTGTGTGTGTGTGTGTGTGTGTGTGTGTGTGTGTGTGAGAGAGAGAGAGAGAGAGAGAGAGAGAGAGAGAGAGAGAGAGAGAGAGAGGTTGGGAATGCTACATTGGTAAGCGAGAGTAAGTGAACGGCAAGTGAGAACGCACGAAAGCTGGAATGAGTGTGAAGTGAGTGATTAGGAATATCAAAGTGACTGTGAGAATGAGTGAGTGTTAGAGAGCGAATTCACGTGAATGGTTGTGTGTGTGAGACTTTTAGCGTACGTGACTCACCTTAAGTCACTGTCTGATCTCTCCTTAAATTCTTATCCATCTTCCTAGTTACTTACTCTCATTCACTGATACAGATTCCATCACTCACGTTCTCAGAAACTCTCGTTCATTCCTGCACACACTCATTCGTTGACTCACACTCACTCACTCTCAGGACATTAATTCTTACTCTCTCATTATGCATCTGCTCACTTAAGGGGCAGGAGACATTAAGTGACTGGTCTGTCCGTCCGTGCATGTGTGGTTGCGTACATTCATATATGCGTCCGTAGCCCTTTTCTGGGCGCGATATCTCCTGAACCCATCGACGGATTTCCATCAAACTTTAGTCAGTGATGCAGTAAGAGATGATGATTGATTAGGTCAGGCAGGACGGTGAATGCGCTCATCGTCCACTCACTTAGTGCAGTGTTACTCTACCCTAAGGTGAGTCTAAACTGAGTGACAAGACAAATTATTTCCTGTAGGTCAGGAAGTCATTTAATACGGTGGGTGGTAACCTTATAACCAATCAATACGTGGTCCTTACGTGTCACGAAGTGGGTTAGCGGAGTATTAGTGCCCCGTTCCGGCAAACGACGACTTTTAAACAAAAACGACATACAAAATAGTACGGACCAGGACTGACCAACAAGTGAAGACCACGGACCGTACAAAGGACATGGTGCGGATTTCAAATTGGAATGTAAGGCGTCCGAATAATGAGATGGAACAGGGAGAAAGGCATTGTCCAGGCGCTTAGGGATGCAAAAATAGACATACAGTATATGTGGATTGACTGAAAACAAATGGAAAGGTGAGAGTGTCAGAGAGTAGGAGTATGGACTGAGTATATGTGCGGGAATAGGTGAGAGGGAGAGGGCAAAGGAATATGTATGTATTTTTCTGTGCAAGAGTTGGACGAAAAATATAAGTTGGTTCAAGGATTCTGTGGGTAGGATTCAAAGTAGAAATACAAGCGTGGGTGACTGTGTGTGTATATGCGCCAATGGAAGACCGCGGGAGCAGAGTGAAAGTTCTTGGCAAATAAGGAAGCATGCATGGAAAAGTTTGAATGAAGTGAGAGCGTTTTTTGTTAGAATTCGAATAGACAACTAGGGAATATGAAGGTGAATGGAGCAGACTAGTTGGTGAGTGGGGTGTGCCTACAGAAGTGGATGACAATGGGAGTGCACTAGTTGAAATTTGGGCGGGAAGGGGGTTGATGATAGCCAATACGCTCTTTAGTCACAAAATGATTCACATCTTTACATGGCAAGTGATGAGTAAAGTAGGGGTGAACTGTATGAAAGGAAAACAATGATTGATTGTGTGTTTGGATGAGAGAATAAAAAGCCATATACTGGAAGCGAAATAAACAGATATTGGGCAAATGAAAGTCAAAGTCCAAATGCGATGGATCAATAGGAGAGAAAAAGCAGGAGTAAGTAGTCCATACAGATAGGGTAGAAAGGTGCAAGAGGATGAAATAAAAGGCAGAGTATAAGAGAGAAGTGGAGGAGCGATTTGGGTAAATAGGATCAGGATCAGATGGAGGAGGTAGATGGTGTGTGAAAGATATTTACAGAAAAAAATGAAGCATGTGAGGTGATGTATGGGATGAAAAGAAGACGAAAGTGGGTGCAAGGAACAGCATGGTGGAATGAAGAAGCGATACAAGATGTGGCACAAAAGAAGAAAGCATATGGTGAGTGGATGTGAAACGCATGGATGGAGGAAGCTAAGAGACAGAATAGAATTATATGTAGGAAACAAGGGAGAGGTGAAATGATTAGTAAGAGAGAGTAAGAAGAAAGTGAATGGGATATTTGGAAGGAATCTGAGTGTAGAGTGAAGGGAATGTAAGAAAATTATATTGAAGGAGGTAAAGAGAGTTATACTGGGCGATAAAGAAGGTAGTAGGTGAGTGAAAGATAAAAATGGCACATTGCTAGTGGAGAAAGGAGAAAAATTGAGCAGATAGAGAGAACACCTTCAGGAACAATTAAACATACAGAATGAAAGTGATGTGAGTATAAATGGTTGTGGAATGTCCCCGAGATGGAGGCAGATGAGAAGGGAGGAAGGGATCAGTAGGACGGAAGTAGTGGACACAGTGAAGAAAGTCAAAATGGAGAAATCCCCAGGAATTGATGGAGTGTGTGTGGTTAAATGCTGAAGCATGGGGAAGAGACAGTAGTAGAATGGATATGGAAGATGTATCGTAGCCGTCAGCGAGGCGTTTCCAAAACTGTTAGATTGTAGGGATTGTAAGAGTAGAAAATATTCAAGTGGGCGTTGTCGTGGATGGCAGGAGTAAGATAAAGATAAATCTGGGGTTTGATTGCAGTTTTATTCTCAAGAGGAAGTTATCTTGACAAAAGCATTACTAAGGCGGGAGTGGTTTATTTTAGCTAACTCCGTGCACTTAATTCTTGCCTTCTCCACCGTGCCTTTTCTCTTTCCTATCGTGTCCCAGCCCCTTCTGCCCTGTCTCTCCAATTTCCCCTGTATATGACTGGGTGGATCATGTGTGAGGGCACGGGTTTCCACTCCTGTGGAGTTTTCCATCAGACATCGTATTGTGCTGTATGTGAAATTCCCTAGCTAGAATTTCTACTGCTGTTTCCTCCAGCTCCCTCGAGCTTAGGCACGACTTTCTTCAAACCCTTATATTACATATTAACGACATATATCACTAGCTATTATGTAGTGTGTTATGATATTTTAGTGCCAGCAGGTATAAACATTTTACATATTCTGTCATAACCTATTAATACATGGTATTTTTCACAGTATAGTATAGACACTATATTATTGTAGAACCATAACATATTATATGGAATAAATACATGGTAGTAAAAATAAAATATAGAATATTGCATTGTAGTGATATAAT